>PVIJ01003072.1:0-142970 GCA_004024925.1 Scalopus aquaticus | reverse complement strand
TGCTATTGTGAACAGTGCCGCAATGAACATACGGGTGCATGTATCCTTTCGGATTAGTGTTTTTGTATCCTTTGGGTAAATTCCCAAAAGTGGAATTGCTGGGTCGTATGGAAGCTCCATGTTTAGCAGTCTGAGGAATCGCCATACAGCTTTCCATAGTGGTTGGACCAGTTCACATTCCCACCAGCAATGTAGAAGAGTTCCTTTTTCTCGACATCCTTTCCAGCATTTGTTGTTGCCTGTATTTTTAATGTGTGCCATCCTCACAGGTGTGAGGTGGTATCTCATAGTGGTTTTGATTTGCATTTCCTTGATTATAAGTGATGTTGAGCATTTTTTTCATGTATCTGTTGGCCATTTGCTTTTTGGAAGAAGAAGAAATTATGAGATCCATCCCCTTCAAAATTGAAACCAAAAAAATAATATATCTGGGAATAAATCTTAACAAAAGAGGTAAAGGACTTATACAAAGAAAACTGTAAAACACTGTTGAAAGAAATAGAAGAAGACACAAAAAAATATGGAGACATACCCTGCTCATGGATTGGAAGGATTAACATTATCAAAATGGCCATCCTATCAAAAGCAATTTACAGATTCAATGCTATTCCAATAAAAATCTCAATGACATTCTTCAAAGAAATAGAACAAATAGTGATGAAATTCATATGGAACCACAAGAAAAACCCACATAGCTAAAGCCCTCCTGACTGAAAGGAAAGAAAACAGAGGGATTACAATCCCTGATTTCAAACTGTACTACGGAGTTGTAATAATTAAAACAGCATGGTACTGGAACAAAAACAGACACAAAGACCAATGGAACCGATTAGAAAACCCAGAAATAAAGCCACACATCTATTGACAACTAATCTTTGACAAAGGAGCAAAGAAAATGCAGTGGAATAAGGACAGCCTATTCAGTAAATGGTGCTGGGAAAACTGGACTGCTACATGCAAAAAAATGAAGCTAGACTACTACCTTACACCATGCACAAAAGCCAACTCAAAATGGATAAAAGACCTGTATATAAGACCAGAAACCATAAAATTTATAGAAGAAAATATAGGCAAAACTCTCCGTGACATACATCTCAGCAAAATCTTTAAAGACACATCCCCCAAAGCAAAGGAAGTGAAGGACAAAATAAACATCTGTGATTACATAAAAATAAAAAGCTTCTGTACAGCAAAAGAGACATTAACCAAAACTAACAGATACCCTACTAATCGGGAGAAGATCTTTGCACACAATACAAAGGTCTGATAACAAAAATCTACAAGGAGCTCACACAACTCAACAAAAACAAAGTCAACAATCCAGTCAAGAAAATGGGCAGAAGAGCTATAAAGACACTTCTCCAAAGAAGAGAAGCAAATGATCAACAGGTACATGAAAAAATGTTCAAAATCACTCATAATCAGGGAAATGCAGGGCAAAACCACGATTAGATACCACCTCACACCAGTGAGAATGGCGCACGTTAAAAATACAGGTAACAACAAATGCTGGCGAGGATGTGGCAAAAAATGAACTCTTCTACACTTCTAGTGGGATTGCAGACTAGTCCAACCACTATGGAAAGCTGTATGGTGATTCCTCAAACTGCTAAAAATGGAGCTTCCATATAACCCAGTAATACCACTCCTGGGAATCTGCCCAAAGGACACAAAAACAATAATCCAAAAGTATATATGCACCCATATGTTTATTGCAACACTGTTTACAATAGCTAAGATATGAAAACAAACCAGATGCCCAAAAATAGATGACTGGATCAAGAAGATGTGGGACATATACACAATGGAATACTATTCAGCATTCAAAAATGATAAACAAATGCAATTTGCAGCAACATGGATGAAACTAGAAGGAATCATGCTCAGCAAAATAACCCAGAAAGAAAGCGAAAAATATAGAATGGTTTCACTTATAACAGGGATATAGGGGAACCAAATATGAGAAAGACACCCAGTGAGGGAGGGAGAGGATAAGGGCTCAAAATGGGGTAGAAAAGGGTACAAGGGACCATGGTGATGGGTCACGGGTGAATTGGTGTTGGGTTACCCAAGGGGAATACAAAACGTAAAAGATATAAATAACAGTAAAAAAATTTTTAAAAGAGAGAGCAAAACCCAACTCAAAAAAAAAAAAAAACCCTATAGAAAGTAAACAGTAACCTGAGCTATATGTCAATCCCAAAACTTAAAAGGCAAATTGGTAATGTAAGAAGGACCTATGTTCAATCATTTGAAGAAAAAGGTTTTTTAAAAATATAGTCTGATTAGAAGACAGCTCATTTTTCAACGTTTTTTAAACATGTATGTGGTGTTATATGCCAGTTTCGTTGTGTATCTCTATCCATTTAGTTTTATTCATATTACATAAAGTTCAGCACAGATCAAAAAAGGTTGATAAAATACTTTTTGCAAATCAAAAACATAAGAGTATATGCAAGTATTATTTACTACTAATTAGGTAATAAGTATTCAGTAAGACATGAAAATAAAGACAACTTCATTAGGTTGTTTGTAACTACCATATGACTAAATGTAACATTCATTTAGCATCTCTATTACATCATTTATTCCACATAATAACTATGCAAGGTTCCTAGTATTGACAGAGGTTAAATAATTATTTGTGATTCTTCCAGTATGCAATACTGATTCTACTGGAGCAAATTTGACTAATCTGTCCAGTCCCTTAATTATTTATTTATTTATTTGGAAAAATATGCTATTAAATGTCCACAAAGCATTTAACCAATTAATATGAACAATGTAGTATAAAATGTAACAAAGTTCCTGCCTTTGCACAATCTAATGCAGGAAGGAGACTTGCTCAAAATTACCAAGCAGAAAATAAAGGAGGAAGGAAGACAGGAAAGAGCTGACAATCAAATGTTTAATAAACTCAACTCCCAGTTAACTTCTTTTAAGAACAAGCTCTCCTCCAAAACAGAGCTCAACCTGGCTACAAGAACTCCCTGAAAGAAAGGGTTTGATTTTGTTGTTACTCTTTTCCTAGCAAAAATAAAAAGACTGTGGTATAGTTTATTGGGAACTGCTTTGCAATCAAAGGAAGGAAATTTTCATTGGTTTGACATATTTCCTCAATATGCTTGATGAGAAGGAAGCAGTGACCTTAAAATCAAGCAAATAAGTCAAAGTTTTCAAGTTTATTATCAGTTCCACACCTAAATTTCTATACAAATAATTCAAAAAGCCTTTAGTTGAGTCAACTCTATTTTTCCTCGTCTCTTTTGAGCCTGAATTCATAAAGAGGTCAAACTGCAGTACACATTCACTTAAAACACAAGAAAAATTCTTATCTGTGGGTTATTCTATGAAGATATTTTTTAATACTACAGTAAAAGCCATTAAAGTTTCAAGCTTTCTCACACTTAATAAGCACAATGTAAATTTTTAACGTGAACTCTCCAATAATTAAAGGTCTATTTATAGTTCAAATGTTTGAGAAAAAGGAAAATTTTTTCAAACAGCTTGGCCTGGAATCAGTGTAATATTGATTATGCAGTTTACTTGTCCCAAATATATCCCAATATTTAATGAGAATATTCTATCATATTAAAGACCTGAAATGGGAATTCTAGGTAGTTCTTGTGAAGCAAAATTATGTTTATGTATAATTCCCATTATTTCTTATGATGCTGGCTGTCGGGGTTAGACATCATAAAGACCTGTTCTTACAGCATCAATATAGTCACTGTATTTTTTCAGTTTTCCCTCATTTCAAGAGCCATAGGCACTCAAAGTCCAAGGCATTAGTGAACTAGTTGTGTATCTAAGTTACAAAATACATGTGCACTGGCCCTTTAGTTTTCCCTTGAAGGTGAGTTTAAAATCAACCTCAAATCACACACCCAAATCTCTAGTCCCATTTTTCTCTAGAATGCTAAAGAGTGCTACTACCCTTCTTATTGACTAATCCCATCAACCTTGTGGCTGGCTGTTCCCAGAGTCTGATTTTTTTTTATTGTTTGTTTCATTTTATTTTATTATTTTTATTGATGAAAATTGGTTTACAATGTTGTTTTGATCTATTTGCAATGCTTCTTAACTGTGTGGGTAGTACAAGTTTATTTTAACTCTGTGTGGGTAGAAAGAATTTAGAGAACCCCTTTTACTTATGCAAGCTCAGTTCCCTACAGTTCTGCAAGCATATCTATGTGACTTAAACATATCTAGAAATATTCCTTAAAGAGTTATGTTCACTTTACACCTGATGGCATGTCAGTGGAGATGTTTTTAAGTTTATAGAGTTAATTTAAATATTTTTTTCCATTTTTTTTTAATTGTTATTTATGTCTTTTACATTTTGTATTCCCCTTGGGCAACCCACCACCAATTCACCCGTGAGTCTGATTTTTAAGTATAGAACTTTGCATAATAAGGACACAGCAGAATTCCTGAGAGAATTACAGCATCCTCTGGAGATTTTCTGTAGTATAAACATCCATAATTTATCCATTTAACAAAGCATTTACCAGAAGGAAATCAAAGATAAATCCAGGAAGGACCAAGAAGATGAAATCCAGAAACCCTATGTGTTTTACAGTAAATTGTTGAGCTGTAATTACGAAGCTCTACTTTTGTTGGAACTGCAAAAAATATTTTCATTATCCCTCAGTCTTTTCAATTCTAAACCATGAAAAGGGGCAATTAAAAACATTTTGTGGCAAATGTCAAGTGGAATTAAAATAAGAAAGGATATCTTTCGGAAATAACATAAAGACTATAGTAAATTATCTTTTGTACTTTCAAATTAGCTACAGTCAAAAACCCATTAATTACATGTTCTTGAAGCATAAAATTTTCAGAATATCTCTTCTTTCCTAGATTGTTTTCTTATTAACTTCATTTTAACATAATAATCCAGTCATTTATTTCTCAGTTTTCATTAAGCTGCAGTTTTCTCAAAATTGCACATATTTTATTATAATCCATTTACAGTGTGTTTATATAAAATGTACATGTAGCCAAATATGGCAACATATTTTAAATTTTCATTAACTTAGCTTTAATTCTTCAAATCATCTTTTGCATTTACATTATGCATACATTTAAAATATCAAGTGTGTAAATGTAGATGATATGCATTTATTTTTCAGAGCACCATTGGATTTATACTTTGCAGTTTATATTTCTTAGCTCTCCTTTTCACACACACAAAAACAAAGCCCTACTAGTTAAAAACTGTGAGTCTTCTGCTCTTAATTTTAATTGGAAAAGCCATACACAAATGCAGTAACATAATTTTCTGATTCCCTTTCTGAACTGACCAAGATGTTAGTCAGATAGCCATATTCATTTAAATGAATTCAGTATAAATTCTCTTTGCCCTTCTGTCTTAGGAATGGTAGGAAGAGGTCCATTAGAAAAAGAGATTCTATTTTCTCCTTCCATTCAAACCCCTCTTCCAACCCCCTCTTTCATTGCCTCTCCTGACATCAGGTCCAACATAATATGTCATACCAAGAAATAACTCTATTAATATTAAAGTAAATTCATTTGGTGAACCTTAAACGTGTAGCAACCTCACAACATCCAATGAAACACTGTTGTGTCAAGATACAGAGAGCTGACAACTTGTTGTGACATAAATTCCCATCTAACCACCCAGTATGTGATCCGGATATTTCATGTAATCTCTCTTATCCTTACATTTTCATCTTTTAAAAGATTATAAATAACAAGAAAAAGATTCCTCCCTCTGATATTGTATCCTTCTTTTCTTGTGACTTACTGAAAATTGTATTTAAGTTCAAAAAATTTATAGTGACGTGTTATAAATAGTAGTACCTAACATTCTTTAACTGATTATTTATAGTGTGCTGGGTCCTGTCCTATACAATTGGCATGTGTTTACTCATTCAATCTTTAATAAACTCTGTAAAATAATATGGCTTCGATCTGTCAGAGCCCTTTGGTATTAGGCAGTCCCTAGTTGTGGTTTTTTAGATAAATAGACCTTTTGAGGTTCACATAGATTCAAAACATTTTGGGGGACTAGGATTACAGGTAGAGTGATCCTAATTTATTAAGCTGCCTGTTTCCTTCTGGTAAGTAAGTTCTGTATTTGTGTTTTGAACTATATAACTCTCCTTTGTACTAACAAAGCATGAAAATGAAGAACTGATGCTTTAAAGTGATATTAAATGCTCAGCTATTCAAGGGGTCTCCCTAGCAGTGAATCAGAACATGGACTGCGGTTCTGAACATCTTGAAGCCTGGCTTGTTGGAATGGAACCAAATTCAAGACTGGAATTAACACGGCTATCCCTTTTCCTGTTCTATCCTCCGCACTGCAGGAGACTAGAGTTAATTGAGGTCGCTAGAAAATTCTTGATTCCTTTGGATTTCCCACTACCTTTAGAAGCATTCTGCTTCGATCTGCTTTGGGGCAACTTGTTCCAGTTCACCTGCCTGGGAAACCCAGGCTTCCCGTTCCCTCCCCTCAGTGCTTTGTACCCAGGAGAATCCTTGTTCTTTCTTTCATTCACTAGGCTATCAGACTAGTGCCAGCTTTCTGCCATCCTCTGGCAAGGACTGCATCCTGTTTCACCTTCCTCTCCTTCACTTCAGAGAGATTTCTTGATGCCCAGGGCATCTGCAAACCCTTCTGTTCTGCTGTCCAGTTGCAAGCCCCATTCTGCTCCCCAAGCCAGATTTACCTTCTTTCGCAATGCTCCCTTTTAAATATATTTTCTGATAAATCTCTCAGCGTTCCATGTAGTTAACACCAGACTATAGTAAAGACTTAAATCTGTTGCCAATGCTGCCACGCCGACCTCTTTCCTTCCAAAACTAGTGTCTTGTTTTTAACATGGGGTCATCGTTTCCCCTCCAGAACTGCACACTTCATCGTCTTCCCAACGAAGCTTGCTGCTCCTTCAGGGTCTCTGTTTCCCATTAATGGTAACACAATCTGAGTCTTACTTCTTTCTTATCCCCTTGTCCAATTAGGTGTGAAATTTACAGATTCTATCCTAAAAGCGTTCCCTTTTTTAATCTATTTCCTCTCAAGTCTCCTGGCACTGTAGTAGCAGATAGCCTGAATTAGTCTTTCTACTTTTGAGAGAGAAAACTCACATTTGGCTACAACAACCCAATTAAACTGGAGTTAAAACTATATTAAAAATGAGAGATTTGGCATTTCTGTAAATTATAATTTAGGAGTAAGTGTTATTTCTGCCACTATTTTTTTAATAAGGTCAGTTAAACCTGATAGGAATCTGAATGAGACTCAGGACTTTGCAACCATAGTAAAGAATAGAATTATGTTAGGAGGTGATGGAACAATAGTTTTTAAGATGAAATTGTTCATTACTTTATCATGATCAATAAAATGTCAGTTCAAATCACTTGGAAGTGACTGTGATCATTATTGTATTGAGAGAAATGATAAGATTTACTTCTTAAACAGTATCAGATGATTCGGTCCTGGCTGTGCAGCCTCATTCCAGCCCCTTAGTCTCGCTGAGGTTTAGCTCTTTCAATTATAAAATGACAGGATTAATGTAGACCCACTGTTTTCACACTGTCTGCAGGAACACCATGGAGCTGGAAGGTGTTGGCAAGCAAGCTGGCCCTAAGATGCAGTTCCCCTTCTGTCCCTCATCCTTCCACATCCCCATCTCATTCTCTGGCTCCTCCACTCTCTCCTTTTATCTCTCCAGAAAAGTTCTGTTTAAATTATTTACATATTGGTCTACCTCTCTTCCTTTTGAAAGAAAGGATCTCTGAACTGGCTTCATCTCCTCTAAAACCTCTCCACATTCACTTATTTTTATGTTACTTCCTATGCTAAAATCTACGGGCTAAATTCACTGGTATTTTGATTTTTAAATCTCCCCAAAATGATTACATACATAGATAATTTTAAAGCCAATCCCCCCATGAACTGTTGTAGAATTTACTTGAAACAAACAGCTATTCACATGTCCAGGGCTGGACGCGACTCTATGGCTTGAGACAAGACAAAGGCCTGGAGTCCTTCACTGAGCACATCTTGCCAGGCATGTGGACCAGGAACTCTTGTCTTAATGCCTCAGAGGAACAGCTTCCTTGGAAATGTTTCCTTTTCTTTTTTCTTTCCATTGAGCTACCATAGTTCTTTACTTGCCTCCTTGGATGTTAATTCAATTCAGCATTGATTTGCTGAGTCCTTTCTACATGTAAGGTGTTTTCTACATTATTTTTAGTCATGTCTATGGGTAACTTTCCCTTATGGATGTTTGCTATTTTGGTGGTAGCCTCCCTTTTTCATCTCTTTCATACTTCCTCTCCCCAGGGCTTAGCATAATACCTTGACCCAGTCAACACGCCATGATTTGAATGAAAAAAAGAAAAAGAAACATAATCATTGTGGAAGACCAGCTTTCTTTGAAGATCTTAGGATAAAAATATCATTCAAAATTAACTGCTATGATTAATTTACTGTGTGGGTTTTGTATTACTTATACCCCTAACACTTACATTATTTTGAGAATAGTAGTTCTTAAAACCAGGCATATTTAGGTCCGATGATGGACATTTTACCAATCATGACCTCCAAATTTATTCCTTATCTTTGAAGCACTGAACTTTTACATTTCAAATAAGTTCCTGAAAATTCTCAATGGATTTGTTCATTGTAATTCCAGGCTTTGAGTCTTCAGTAGAGAAATCTAATCACTCACATAGTTATTATTAAGGTTTGACATTCAAAAAAAACTGTTGTTCAAGTTAAATTTTAATTTCACTAAGGTAAGCCTTTTGGTAAAATTGGAGACATTATGGTAGTTAATATATCCCTAAAAAATACAGTGGAAAAAAAGTACAGTGGAATAAACTTATAATCACCCAAGCTTGCTCTTTTCCTGATGTCAGAAATAGGATGAGAGTTAAAAAAAAAAAAGAATGTGCCATCTGCTATTCCACATGACCATCTGACCAGAAATAACATGAAATGGAACCCAGTTTTTGATTTTTTAGTGTCACTTAAGGAAAGAAATCTGAGCCATGAGACATAATCAAAGTTATACCCAACTACCATTTCCTGCCACTGAAAAAGTCAGTACCAACATACGTACTTATATATGCATATTCTTTAATATTGCTAATTCAAAAAATTTTACTCTACTAATTATATGGATTTCATGGGTTTGCATGTTTTATCTCCTAGCGTTTTCTTTATTTGTGCATGTGTTACTGTTTTGAAATGCAGTAATGTGGGATCTAATAATAAAATGTGTCAGCTGACTTTCATCTAAGTTATGAGACTATATATTACTGCTAAAGATATGCTGATTTTTCAATTCAAACAAGCCAGTGGAGTATCTAAAGTGGATGGTTATTTGAAATGTTAATCATAAATCAAGAAACATAAAAAAGTAAAATAACAAAGTCAATGTGTGTCCAAATTAGTGTCAGTCAATTGAAAATTGAACAAGTCAAACAATTAACTAACTCTATTACCTGTATTTTGCCAAGTAATCAATTTGGCTCACTCTTTCAAATCAACTGAGTCTCACATTGCAGGAAAATAGTCACATAAATTACAGTTATTGAATTTCCAAGATTTATTCCTACCAAATTTCAATAATGTGATGTTTTGTTTGGGGTTTCACAACAGGGAAGGTTTGTGGGACCCACTTCTACCTATAGTAATAATAAATATCATTCTAATCAAGAAAATCTGCAGTTTATGAGGAGAAAACCAAGGAACCATGAGCAGTCATTACAGAAAAGCATGTATATTTTGTGACACAAAAGTCAAATAATAGCCAGTTAGTATCCTGAAGGCTAATTATGTTTAAGATGACTTTTGATTGCATAGATAGATGATTCTTAACTAGAGGACTGTGACTATGTCTGTCCACTATTACCCGCGCCAGTGTGCTTTACCCCTGAGGGACAGATCTCGTAGGTATATTAGATGGGATTGAGAGCCACTGGTATAGACAATGAATATATTTGCATTTGGCAATGGATAAACTGAGAACATTTCAGTGAGTCAAAATAAGATTTAACTATACACATGTGTTGATAATGAATACTAGCTTCTCCCAGGGGGAAAAAAAAATAACTGTACTATTAGTATCACATTTGCATGACTGAAACATTTGACCATGCTGATGGGCTCATATCAGTAATTAGATATAAAAAGAAAACAATTGTCCTGGGGACACTACTAAATGATCTCAGCTAAGTTTTTGCAAAAACTAAACAAATAAAACCAACAACGAAGTGAACTACCTTATTTCAAGAACATCTGAAAAGGACACAAGGGACCATGGAGATGGATCACGGGTGAACTGGTGGTGGGTTACCCAAGGGGAATACAAAATGTAAAAGATATAAATAACAATAAAAATATATATATTTTTAAAAAGAACATCTGTTATTCATAAGCACATCTCTGTGATTAGCACAGTGGCTAGGACTGTATTAGGACAGTCCTAGGTAGGACATACTAGGTACATGATAAATATTTGTTGAATTAATAGTGTTGAAGCTGGATGGATTTCTTTTTAGAGTTTCAGAAAATGCTAGTTCTTTTAAGTTTTTTTTTTTAATTTATATACTTTTTACATCATCACTCATTCTTCTTTTAAGTGTAATCCCCATAAAATTACCACCACCAAGATGCCCCTGAATCATCACCATTGTCTCTTGTGCGCTTCCCTCCCGTGTTTTGATCCATCTCCCTCCCCTGCTGAATGTCTCTGATTTATAGTTTGCCTGCTAGTTTTGTCTTTTTCTTTTTTTTTGATCCCTTGTTTGTTTTCCCTTTGTTCCTCCTCTAAGTGAAACCACAGGATGAAATTAATTAGCCATTTGCATAGTTGCAATTCTATTGTGAATTTAAAAACTGCTAACTTTTGGGTGTGCAATACTCCCTTGAGTCTCATAGTTAGAAACAATGATAAAGTGATGAACAAATAGCTTGCATTGATTGCCTGGTATTATTTGTGTTTTTACAGGCAAATGGACATAGTTTTGTACATATGGAACATGAAAAAGCTGTATTACTACTGAAGAGTTTCCAGAACACAGTAGACCTAGTTATTCAACGTGAGCTTACTGTCTAAATATTTTTTATAAATAGTGAAGATACGTCTAGCCAGACCTAATGTTCAAAAATAAATTTATACATAGAAACAAATTTTGCCAATTGCTGGACCAATGGCAAACATTAGTGCCAAATGTATAATACTATATGTTAGCACTGATCATCCTTAAAAATGTTAACTATATAAATATGATGTTCATGTGGTTATGTATTAGTTTTAATTGTCAGCCTCTGGCTGCGCATTGGTGCGGTTTTGTTTTTGTTTTTGTTTTTGTTTTTTAATCAAATAAGTTCCTTCTCGAAGTGAATTTCATATAATTTCGGAGCACGGAAGCACACACAAGCTCTTTACGAATTCTGCTCTCCATCAGAAACACTGCCTCAAAGTTGTATATGCCTTTATATAGAAAATACAAAGAATTGTAATTCCCATAAAATATTTCTAGCACAAGGTCTATGTTGGCATATATACAAAAAGAATACAGAGAAAAACAATATTTTCATAAACCTAACATCTCGGATTGAGAAAGAAAATATATCTTAAAATAAGACTTTACTATATTGAATCTTTTTCAATAAAAATTACATGATAATGCCTTATGAAAGTAACTGTATATATGGTATAAGTGTTTATATTTGGTTCCATATTTATTTGCTAAATTCTCATAACAGAGTGAAATATTTCATAAATTAGCCATTTATCTCTGGGACCTGAATAGAAATGGGACAAACTAATTTGCTCAATGCCTTTAGCTAATTACAATATACACAGAGTTAAGAAACAGACTAAAGGTCATTGTAGATCAATATTTTTCACCACAAAATTAAGCAGTGAATGATGGGTGGCAGGAAAGGTATTGTTTTATTTCCTTCAAATTTATGTTGATTATAAGCTGTAGCCCTGTGATTTCTTTACTTGTAAATGTGGAATTTATTTGTGTGTAACTTTATCTAATTTGCTACTTTTAAATCATTTAAAATGCGTTTGGGGATTGATAAAATTTATCATTAAGAAAGACTGCTGTTAGAAAGTTATGGTGGGTGATTTAAAAAAAAAACTTTGGTATTTAAATATGAAACTTCAAATATAATTTCTCAGAGCTATGGTCTGGTGCCTAGTTTTGTGGGCACTGAAATAGAGAAAATATTTTTTTTTCCAAAAAAGTTTCAAAGTATATAAAATCCTGAATTCTGTCTCACTGAATAGAAAAACAAGCAGAGTTAACATAGAATTTATTTTTTGCACTGGGGCTCTTTTCCTCTATAAATGATCAAATTTTATTTTATAATCCTTTTAAAATATATCTTTTTTGATATTACCCATTACTTTGATTAAAATATTAATTTGAATTTCCAGAATAATTTCCCAGAGTTGGTGATATACATTGTCTCTCATATTTCCACATGCCTCTTTTTTTAAAGAGATATATATAGATATAATGAATTTACTTTACATGCCAATGTTTCAACTATTTTGTTAGAATTTTCACAGTAGTATCACATACTGATATCACCAAAGCTCTGAGAATAATATTTGTAAGTTAATTGTTTTATGGGGATATTGAAAATACTGTATTTTTGTAGGGTCTATTAAAATGAGTGTCACTTATTAGAAGTACAGTGGTATTTTTTGGCAATAGAATTTGTTGCTTAAAGGCAAATGGATACTTCACTTTATAGATGATGCACTAACTTTAATGTTGCTTTATGTCAGGGTGACATTATTCCATGATTTTATAGGGTTTGACATTTAGCAAATGATTAAATGATTGACCTTATTTACTGTTTCCCAGAAGTAACTTTTAAGTGCATTTTAATACATTGACAGTTTCTGATGAGAAAAGTCTTTCATGGCCTAATTTCCTTTGTCAAAAACTCAAACCAAACCACCTTATCCAGTTGCTATTATAGGATGATCATCATTTCTCAAAAGAGAGACCCTCAATGGCTTCACAAGATCACTTAAAGGAAAAACAAACTGATGGGTATCATTTGGTGGCAATGAATCATCTCAAATTATTCCATCAGTCTTGTTTAATATTTTATGAGTGAGGGAGGAAAAGAGCCAGATATAGGACCCTCCAAATCTTTGTTCTTATGTCAGGTTTCCACATCAAATCCGGGGCTTCCGGAGATGTTACTGGGGCACAAAGCTGAGAGGAGATGATCCTAGTAGACACCTCTGCCACTTCACTTCTGATGTGACAGCATTGTTTTGGGCCAATGCTCTAACCATTCCTGTTCTGCAGAAGAGAGGAAATGAGAAAAGGGATCCTTGGCCAACTGGAAAATAAACCTGATGTGCCTCGTTGTCGAATGTACTGTCATGCTGCATACTAAGAAAGGCAGGTTATAGTGAAAACAGGCAATTTTTTTAGGTTAACTAAATATAATCATTAATCATTTGATGGGGGGAAAGTCTTATTGATTCTATAGGTGACCAAAATCAATAATACATTGATTTTTGAGTCCTGATTTTTTGGGGGAGTAACTGGTTTTGATGCCTAAAATCAGAATCTGTTGTGTTAACCGAAACAAAAGTAAAAAATAATTAAGAGTATGCCTTTAAAACAACAAAACAACCAAAAAGGAGTGGAATTCATGATGCCTCTAATAGACTGTACCTCTTGGTCGTTGGTTTTTATTGGAATCTTTCTGCTTAAGCTGTCTTTATCTGATGGATCAGTAAGACACTGTGGAGGAGAATGAAAACAATCAGAGGAAGAAAGAACAAGCACTGAAAATTATTAGTAGAATTGCTGCCGACTTTGCAAGCCAAATGGATATTAGTGAACAAGATTTTAGACAAAATCTATGCTAACCAAGCATAATAATTTCAAAATACAAGTGTACTTTCAGCAAGGATCATTCAAAGTCAGTATGACATAAAATATTTACATCCTTCTAATTTAATGCTCATTAAAACTTTTAAAATGTTTGTGTCCTAGTTAATTAGAATTGTGATTACATAGATATCAAATAGTCCTTGTGGTTTCTTCATCAATCCTTAGGGTTTACCACCTTCAAGATGGAAGGCAGTTTTAAAGAAGGGGGTGACAAATCAGCATTAATTTGTTTTTAATCTTAAAGATAATTACACACATAGCACTTGCATAAGTACTTATTTAAAAGTAGGACTGAAATATCTTTTATCACATGACTAAAGAGAGAGAACAGTCAAAGAAATGTTAAAGCAACTGTAGCTATACATTCAAATATTAAGTGAAAAGTATCTGAATTTACCAAAATGATTAGAGGAAAGAAGAGAGAAAAACAGTTTCCTTTTAATCATAAAATCTATTTAATGTCTCGGCTACAGTTTAAAGCTTTGGGAAACATCATGTTTGCCGACTTGTATTTTGACTCCTCATTGATACACAGATCAAGAAACTCTATTCTGACGAATTCACTCCGATCAAGAGGGAGCGATTCCACAAATTCAGATAAGTAGTCGCGCTGGTATAGGCATATCATGCTAAGTCTTTGGTAAAATCAGTCAGACAACATGTTTGACTGAGTCCTGATATCCTAACCACGTATCAGGTTTTTTGAAACACTGCAAATAATGAAATATTTGCAGAACCACCGTTAATGGAACCACCGTTAATATGGTTCCTTCTAAGAACAAGAAAAACAGAAGTGAGTTTTCGGTAAAGTTCCTCTCCACAATTACTAAATATTTCTGAAGCTTAATAAAAAGTTCAAACACTGGGTGGTAATGTGCCCTTGCTTGTGACTACAGTTACCTACCTCCTGGGAACTGGTGGGAGATTTTCAGATTCAAGATTACTTGCATGAACTTCTTTCCTTAGCAATCCAATCAGCTTTCACTATGCATCCTGCCTGGCCCCTGCTATTTATTCATCACTCAGCAAGATCACTCCCCCCAGGTATGTTTTTTAGCAAGAGAATAGAGTGCGGGCCATGGAGAAATAGATGGGCATTATAGAAGCCACATGCATTGGTATTATAGGAGACTCTAAGTGTCAGTAGCCTTTCGTATCGTTCCAGTTCCATTTGATCTGACTACTCAGAAAATGTATATTCTGGAACACCCCACTATACAAAATGAATGTAGATACAGTTCAGTTTGCTGGTAATATCCTGAGCCTTCTGGAGTCATTTCTATTTTAAGTATTTAAAACTGACCTCTTTTCAGTTCTGCCATTACTGCTATGGATCCATCCCTCCAACTTCCCAGGAATGTCCAAATGCAGTGGATGGCTGTTACTAGTCGCTGACACAAAGATATGAGGCCCACTTAGAGTTCTGACTGTTTGGAGACTCGCTTGATGGCTACAGCTTCCACCTTGGGAGGAACTTTCCTGGGTGAGCAAGGACCCAGGGGTAGTAGCATTAACCAAGGTGCAGCACTTAGGTCTCTGACAACAGCAAATGAAGCGTATGCACAAGAGTGAGGCTGGCAATGTCTTAATAGAGCTGTGTTGCATTTTTGGTTTTAAAATGTTGAGTCTTGTCATGGGAGGGATTTTCTCTAAGGATCCTAACTGAATGTCCTTGGGACAGGTTCCAAGCTTCCTTGCCTTGGTTTGGAGACTCTCCAGGGAGAGTATGAATTACATGACTCCTACTTTGGAGAATTCAGAGATTTCTGATGAATAGAGGTGGGAGTGGGGGAGTGGGTGGGTATCCACTTTAAGCTTTGATTAAAAAGAATAAACAAAAACATAGGAATATTGAATCCTCCGGGCTTTCAGCTATGTGACTATCCTAGTTCTATGGGAGCAGTTCTATGGGAAGCAAGAAGAGAAAAACAGAGGGGTAATAATTCACTGGTTCCAGCTTTGAAAGCATTGCCTCATCTGGTAGAGTTTCCAAGGTTGGATTCTGCTGTAGGACAGTCAACTCTTGCTTTGTAACAACACTTTGAGCTCCAAATGAGATAAGAAATGGGCCTGGATATAAAGTGGTACAGATGAGAAGGATGGCTCTGCAGTCTCCCCAAACCTCCCCCAATTGGTAGGTATTTCTAAATAAATTTTTTAAATTTTTGCCTAATTTTGTGAACACCTCAAAGAGTAGAAGGTTGTAAAATTCAGGCCATATTTATGCAAAAACCACTGAAATCCTGTGCACCTTAGTTCTGGGAGTGGAAGCATCATAGCCTGACTCAAGGAAAACCCGTGGTTTAAATGTCCACAGGCGTAATTTTCCAGCCACATCATTTTCTTTTTCCTTTAAAAAAAAAAAAGGAGGCTCTTTTTAGCATCATTTTCAATGTGTACAGGAATGAATGTTGAGGAAAAAGTTAAATGAATCATTCAATCTTTTTCTAATTCTGAAATTATTTTTTTTTTTCTTAAAGCTATCACTGTTGCACAGTTGTATTATTTGGGTCAGTTTTTTCCCTTCTTTAAAATAACATGATGAGTAAAAAGACTAGCAAATAGCCAGGTATTTCTAAGCCAGGTATTTCTATACTTAGATTAAAATATTATAATACAGGAACTTTTATTTGTATCAGCAAACTCCATAGTTTCCCCACAGGAAAATAATTACCTGAATCCCAGATGCCAAAGGTATGACATTCATAAATTAAAACATTTGGGGGAATAAGGCAAAAACATTAAATGCAATGTTTATAAATATTTCTTGAGCAACAATTATATACCAGGCACTGCAAGGAACATAACGTCTGCTCTGCACAGAATCTCACAATCAAGTGGAAAGATGAGAGAACTTCCAGATCAAAGACATTACAAGGCAATGTGGTGAGTCCCTTTGTCCAGATCCTCAGCTCATGAATTGAGAAGGGAAGTAGCATCTTCATCCAGTCAAATATCTTTGGATTTGAGCATGTTGTTGCAGCTGGAGTTACAGATAAGTCTTCCTACTGGTTCTTATGGCCTTTGGAAGGTCATTCTGAATATTTGCCAGAATTTAGGGCAATGTTTGATAAGCTAGAAATGGCAAGAGTGGCTACCTAGTGGAAAAGATAAATAGCAACAGAATCCCTGGAATCATTAGAAGATACATTTGCCAGTTTGTTCTAAAGAGGAGAAAGACTATAATGAAAAATGGTATCTCTCAATCTGATTCAGCATGGAGGGAAGAAATAGAAGTCACTATAGAGTGTTTGAAGTGCTTCTTCTTTCTTAAATAAAAGATAGAATTGGAGGTAGGAATAGATAGAACAGAAGACAGAAAAGATAGAATCGGACCCCACAGGGTCTCTTCTCTGACCACTCTTAATTCAAGAAGCATGCAAGTCCATAGTAGCAAATATTAGAATAGCCTGCTCTGAAATGCAGTGAGTTGAACAGTCATTCAACTGGCCACATTTCCTTTCACTCCACTTCCTTCAGCGTGGTGAAGACATTTTCACTGCAGGTTGTTCAGCCCGCCCCATATCACACATATCATATATGTATTCTTCCAAAAAGAGTTAGATCCTCTGAAACTAGGAATTGTTGTTTTTTCTTCCTCCACCCTAATCATAGTCAGTGTTTTTAGATACCTAGAAATCCTGTCCCTGAGTACTGTTTGTATTTTCCAGTCTCAGCCCTTCCCCACATTGCTCCTTCAACTAGAATTCCTTTCCTAAATTACCAAAATGATATGTAATCTTTAGGTTACATCACTGCCATCGTGAAATTGTCCCTAATCTTAACTGGAATAAGTTTCTCTTCCTCAGTAATGTCATATTAACTCTTACTATATCTTATAATATTTATCACACTAGACCAGAGGTGATAGTTATTTGGTATTTGTTCTTTCCTATCAACAGTAAGCACCTAGAGAAAGAAGACCAGGCAATAGTTAAAAGAGGCATTGTAGACAGTAGAGCTTCAGGAGGGTACATTTGGTGTTGCTTATCATGTATTTTTAGTGCCTGTCAATTTCAGAAGCATAGTAGGTGCTCAGTAAATATTTGTGCAATGATTAAATGGATGACAGACCTGGATTGCAAACACATCTAATGCTTACTAAGTTAAACAGAAAGCTGATGTTCAATCTGCATAACCTAAACCTAAACTTTTTACTTTCTTAATTCATTTACCATTCCTAGATTTCTTATAAAAATTTTCCCTTTGATTCTAGTCCTCTTCCCCTCCCCAGCATTTCTTCTAAGACCTTTTAGGACCTCTTGTTGTTTCAGCAGTTGTGTTTAATTACCCTTTTATGAAGTGGCTTATGTTCATTTTATTGGAGCACATCAGATCTAGCCTTTTGATTTGGTTGGGTTTTGTTTTTGCTCATGGAAGAAGTCATATATATAGATATCAGAAATCTCTCAGAAATGAACTCATGAGTTCAAATTTCTAGAGCCATGGGTTGGGTCTAACAAGCATTGTAAGAGATAATCAAGTTTAGTTCCCTCATTTTTTCAGTGGCCTGAGATCTAGTGAGGTGAAGTGACTCTGAATTAAAGAGTCTAAAGTCCATGGTTCAGTCTAGTCCCTTTCTAAAGTTCTCCTTCCTGTACCTTATGACTCAGTTGATTACTTTACCCAATCTATTAAATGTGGAGGTGTGAAGATTAGAAAAGGGAAGAATGGATATTAGGAAAAGGAAATCTTCAACTCCATTTTAGCTCTAAAATTTAATGAGGGCCTCCCCGGTGGCACAGCGGTTAGGCGCCGCGCTCTGGAGCTGTAGGAAGCAGCAATGCGAGTTCGACACCCAGCTGGGGAGATTCCCACATGGCTCGACAGACCTCTCCTGCCTCACCTGCTGCTCCCCTCAGCAGTGTGTTTCCGTCGATCTGCCTGTTCTGTTCCCCACTCTGTCTCTGGTGAACCCTCTCGCTGCCCCACACCTCTGGTCTGTAACCCAGCTTGTATGCATAAATAAATAAATCTTTAAATAAATAAATAAAATTTAATGAAACTTCTGCTTCTTTGAGATAAAGAAATCTGTCCATAGGCCTTTGGCCATAGTTCAGGATGACTGCTTACACACTACATTTTGACATTTCATGGACAGATGCAAACACTTTTATCCCTAAGGTTAAAATGTAGTGTATTCCAGCCAGAATTCTCAGATTTTTCAAAAACTATAGAATTAACATGATTAGCCATTTAGGTAGATCACAGAAGATCTGGGTTACCTTGACAAAACTACATGCCTCCTCCCAAACTTTTATAGAGGTCAGAATCTGACCTGTTGATCTCAATGTAGAAAAAAAGCTATTTAGATTGCCTTTAAAGTGTTGGC
Source organism: Scalopus aquaticus (assembly GCA_004024925.1). NCBI lineage: Eukaryota > Metazoa > Chordata > Mammalia > Eulipotyphla > Talpidae > Scalopus > Scalopus aquaticus. The sequence continues at coordinate 123,712 of PVIJ01003072.1, read as the reverse complement.
TTCATTAGGTATTTCCCTCCTAGAGGCAAAAAGTGGAGTCTAGCCCCTAAAAAGAGCAATAATATCTAATCAGAGAGAACCACAGGATGGACAACTATTAATCACAGCTCCTTTATTATCTTATAGGATCTTGCTTTCCTTATAAGTTATACTTTCTTAGCTTTCTCTCAAAAATATTTCCCAGAATTTTCTATTTGAGTTTCACAGAAAACTGCCTACAGAATTGAGTGAAATATTCCCAAACATACCCATTTATCATCTACTATTGTGCTTATACTAATAATACTAAATACTTCATCTGCTTCTGCCTTTGAATTTCTTTATATGAGGGAAACTTGATAACTTAGCTGATGATGGCTGTTTTTCATGAAACTTGTTATTTAGAAGCCATGATTCTTCCTCAAAGGAAACTCCCATCATTGTTTTGACAATATGGCGCCTAAACTCTCCAGATGCCTACTATTTGGTCTTATAGCACAGTGTCTAGATATTTACATAATGAAAAGAATGCCAATGTCTGAAGAAAAATCAAGTGAAAATGAATATTAAAATATTGACTGACTTTTTTTTTAATCTGACATGAATTTTTTTTAAGATTTATTTATTTATGCATACAAGCTGGGGTACAGGCCACAGGCATGGAATGGCGAGAGGGTTCACCAGAGACAGAGCGGGGAGCAGAACAGGCAGATTGATGGAAACACACTGCTGAGGGGAGCAGTGGGCGAGGCAGGAGAGGTCCACCGCGCCATGTGGGAATCTCCCCAGCTAGGGGTTGAACTCGCAACACTGCCAGCAGCTCCACAGTACAGCACTTAACCACTTAAGAGAGGCCCTTGACTGACATTTTCTAGAGTAGTAAGTGGGTAAGCTTATTTTAGAATAGTAAGAATAAGAGCGAACTTGAGGGCTGAAGGAAAGAAATTAATAAGCTCTAAAGGAAGTAGTAATTAGAAAGGACAAAAGAGGAGGTAAACAACTGATAAAGAAGAGTAGAGAGAAATTGGTGCCAGAGATCAGATTCATTTCAGATTCTTGATTCTAGTCTCCCTTCCTCAGGCAGCCCCAAAATTCCCTTCCTCTCCTATTTCTCTCTTGACCAGAGTGTGAACATCCACCTTTTCTTGGTTTCTGATCTCTCTCCTACTGTGACAGAGTGGGAAAAAATGCAAAATGAAAAACAAGGCATAGGAAAAATTGTATTTCCATTGTTATTCATTTCTAAAAATTATTTTTGTAATGTAGTGGGTGAATTTTCAGTCACGCAAGATTTCAAGACAGTGAAGATCACTACAAGTTATCCCATAAAAAGTTACCAAAGCACTTTTATGACGTAAAGGTCAATAGTAAACATTATAACCATAGTTTAGACTTCTGTGTGAAAACGAGGGAAGTCATTCTAATATAAGAGGGAAAAGGACCTTGAGAATATCTGGTTATCTATTTTGAGGGAAGAACTAATACTATTTTTAAATTACTGCAGAGAAGAGGCTACCACTTCCTCAGTAACCCATCCTGATAAAGTAATAAATCCTATGTTTCTATAAGAACCTCCATGTAAATTACTGGATTCCAGTCTGACACATTAATCCTCATGTAAAGTTATCCTTATATCCAGATGCACATCGTTTTTTTGGAACATCCCTGCAGTTATAAAGAGTCACCACAAGATGGCGTACATATATCCATTGATGTATTTTACATCAGAGTCTTGACAGTTCTTACCTGGGGTTAGAGTTTGCCCTGTGCTCTGGATAGTCGGTTCTTAGGCCTCTTGTATTTGTTAATAATGTCCTTTCCATACTTTTTTGAAAGAACTAATTAGAAACAATGCTAAGAACTAATTTAAACAATGTTAAGAGAGAAAAATGTTAAGACCTTTCAGTGTATTTTAAAGCAGTTTCTATACTTTTTGATAAAATCTCTCAGGTTGTAACATCACCCTAGGTCCCAATGAGAGGGGTGGGAGAGAAGGAGCAAGGCTGGCTGCATTTCTCTAAGCTTCAGGTGATTGTGTGCTCTAAAGTTTTGATGTTTCTTAATTATCAGTTTCATTATTACAGTTTCATTTTATCAGTTCTTCTCCAACTTTCTTGTGTTTTCCAAATATTTTGTGTTTACCTGCCACTATTTTAAATGCATTTTTTTAAATGAATGTTCCAAAACTTAACGCTTCAGGAATGACGTTTGCCTTGCATAGTCTGCCTTATATAATTCTAAAACGAGTCCAGTCTAAACAGGTATGTATCTACGTTTAGCTTGATTTCCAGTTGACATCTGGCAGTTAAGTAGGCAGCTGATAAGAACTCCTAATTTCATTTTATTGATATGTATAAAGAGCCTAATATTATAATCAGATTTTACCTTATTAAAAAGTGAATAGGGGATGTATTTCAAAATATAGCTCTTAAGGTGATTATTGGATTCCAAGGGTATTTTACAGTCTCTGCCAACCCCCTCCTTTCAGTCAGAATGTCTGCATGTTGATGGCCCAGCCTCAACTGTGCCAGCTTTAGTGACATGTGTCCTCAAGCAATTGCAGTTCTCAGATATTTGTCATTTCAGGGCCTCCAATGACTGGATCATTGTTTTAAAAGCCAAATGAATCTGCTTACTTCTAAACTAATTATACCTTCACACTCACAGATTAGCCAGCATCCTTGTTTGGGCCTTTTTGTTTTGAGTGTATGGTGTTTTTCTGAAAACTGTTTAATCTTTTTATCTTCCAACCCCAAACAAAAGGAAAGGGCAAACAAGATGTTCCTTCCCCAAATCTATGTAAAACAATTTAAATCCTCCAATGCTTTCCTCCAGAGAAAACGCTTTCCTTCTGGCCACATCATCACCAGCTAGGAATACAGTGTGCTTTCTTGGCAAATTCTGTTCAACTGTCTTTGGGAATTGGTCTTTTGTAATTCTTGACTGCAAGTATGCCAATTTTATGCACTGCTTTGGGTTTGCTTACCAAGTGCACTTTCCAAGGAGATAAATATCTCCTTAATAAATTTAATTTGTACACAAATTTGGCCACACATTTTAAAGCACACACTCCTGGTCTCCATACTTGTTTCCCACTTTGGATACAGCTTTTGATTGTTTATTGGCTTTGTTTTCTATTTCATCACCTTTTTCATCTCTTCTTAGATATCCATAAGCTTTTCATAGTAGGTTTAGTTGTAGAATTTGAAACTAAACGTTAGAATGAAAATGAGGAAGAATTTGTACTGAGTGATGAGAAAACGTACTTGAAAACTATTATGGTTTTGTTCCCTGATAGCACTTTTATGTGGTACTGTACTACCTCTCGAATTTTAGTCTCAACTATTACCTGAAGCATTTTCTCCTCCTCCCTCTCCACCTCCTCCCCCCCTTTTCCCTCTTTTCCCCCCCTCCTCCTCTTCATGTGGAGAATCTTAACTTGATATTTCTGGGAGCAATGTCAAGGTCAATGCTTCCTGTCCAGCAGCCAGCAGAGTCCCACTTGCACTGAGACATTGATCTCTTCAGAGCACATGGGGTTGTGGTTTGTTGCTCTCACTTAGGGCCTGCAAGGCTTTCTCTCTTTTGTTCATTTGTAGACCATTCTGCAGAACAGTCATTTTCTAACCATGTCAAACTATAAAGAGGTTGGGAAGCTCTGCTTTTAGGTACAATAAATGGGCCCCAATCACCAAGGTTGGGTTGGGGTGTGAGGCCCTCAGCAGCACTCTTCTGCCTCCCACCATCCCAATTGGATGCTGATTATCCATTTGTGCCACCCTCCCTGCAACCAAAGTGACCTACAGTCACACTCCAGAACCCACTCCTTTTGGTGCCCATTAAAGCAGAATTCACCCGTAAGTGGAAAGGTTGGTAGGTGGTAGGCCAGTCTTTCTCCACATTTGATTTTGCTCTCTGTTATTATACAAACTGTTCCTGACTGGTTAACACTTATCTTTCCTTGCTATCCATCTGTTTGTTTTAAACTATCCATCTATGCTAGCCAGTCTTTGAACATAATTTTTCAGCCACACTTGTGGTGGCGTTCAATTCAGCAATAAGTACTTTGCACTTAATAGAATCAAAGTGTCATTACAATCAGACAGAATCTCTAGAAGATCATCCTTCTGATAGGTTCTTTAGAAAACCATGAATGTTCGTAGCAAACATTATTTGTGACCGTTTCCCAGAGAAATTTAGTGTTCCCACTCACACATGCGCTTGCGCACATTCTCTCTCTCTCTCTCTCTCACATACACACACACACACATACACACATACATACACACACAAAAAGACACACACACGATACAGTCTCTTTTTTAGGCTTCCACATCTTTCCTATAAGTGACAGTTACTATCCCTATGATCTTGGAACCTGGATCATCATAAGCTATTCAAAGGTAAGGGACTATGTCTTCTTTTCTGTTTTAAATTTTCCATAAATATCTCCAGCATGCTCACCTGCAACCCCACAGCAACATGCACATATGCAGAGTATGCAACCAGGCCTGCATGTAGGTTTTAGCAGATGTAGCTCAAAGAGGTGATTAAGTAGTTCTCTCCTAAGTCCTCCTCTGGATCTGACCTTTGTGTTTATCCTTTTAAAAAAAAAAGTATCAGTGTTAAAACAATTTGTATTTCTCTTGCTGTACAATTTAATCAAGAAATGTTAATGAGCAAAGGATTATGAGAACAATAGGACATAAAAATATTAGATTGTGACATCTCCCAACAAGAAACACAGTCTAGTGGGGAGACAGACTTGAACACTATAGTGTGGATACAAAATTTGAGAGAACAGAGCAGAGTACAATCACTTTCTCTACCAATCTAATATACTGGCAAATGCTTTCCTTCAGCTTTGTTTTCATGTGACTAGGAAACCTTTTCCTATGGTCTCTCCTATTTGTTTTTTTCCCGCCGAAAGAACAAGCCTCAGTTGGCGGTGATAACCTATAACTGCAGTATCATCTGATGGAGCACAGAAGGGAGGGATAGTCCACAGCCAACCCTGGCTGTCCACTATCCTCAGATTTTGTCCTTCCAAGGGTTTCCCCTGAGGGATGAAAGTCTGAGAGGTTACAAGAATCAAAGGCGTATCCACCTTTCTGGAGGAAAGTGCCACCACCACAGCTTATTAAGGAAGGGCCACTGTTCCATTTGCAGATCAACCTGAGGAGAGACTAGAACAGTTAATCTTCAGTATCTCTTGATATTCTTGCTTACAAATAATTCATTTGTTTGAAATATCTAGGAAGAATGGGGGTACTTAGAGTGAGCATGCATATCCTGAGTATTGACATGCACCTACATGCAAGGAAACCATCATACTCTACTCTTAGCTAACACCCCACTACTTAGGGGATGCTTGTAAGTACAGAACAGCATCCATTAGACTCCAGTAAGAAATGTGACTTGAACAGCACCTGTGATAAGTTTTCTAGGAAGTGAAAAGCTAAAGCCTACTCAGAGCTACCGTGAGTAGGAACCAAGTTTCATGCATGCCACTGAGGTGAACAGCTCAAACGCTGACGTGGCCCATCCCATCAAACCCTTCTCTAAGGATGGCAATGTCTATTATGTCAGCTATCCTGCCCAAAACTCTAAGCACTAAAATATGATAGCTATCTAAATTCCCACAAGCTTTTCTAAAGGAAGAATCACTTTAAAGATCACACTGGCAAAAGAAATAGCAGTTATGATTTCACAGCCAACAAAAAATACTGGAGTTTTTGTTTACTCTTTGGGGATAAATTAAGGATATTTTTCACTCAGGTCAGCATTATCCTAGAAGTGGAACAACTACTTAATAAAGTTGGGTTCAAAAAGTATGTGAAGTCAGCTATAGTCTGGAAATCAGCCATTTGGTGATGAAACAGTGGGTGCTCTTTGGAGCAGTTAAGTGTTTCTGTATAGCTTCAAAAATAAGAGCTTATCAAAAATTTGCAATGGACTGTACAGCGTGCTTACATTTGAAAATGAGGTCGTGCTTTTTAACTACTACATCAGAGGGCTCTTGACCTTCAAGTACCACTTTGCTAGAGATGGAAGTTAAAGGGTATTGAAAAAAGTCCAACATCTACACATAGTCACTTATCGGTACTGAAAAGCCATCATTTTTGTGTATATGTGTATGCATTGCAAATTTAACTATTTACTTAACACCTTACCATAATCCAGAAAGAACAGGCATGGAATGTGATGCCCTTGGGTTTTTTTTTTTTCCTTCAATTTTTTGTTTTTAGTAAAAATTGTGCATACTTAAGGTATCCACCACATAATACTCTGCTATACTGAGTACACAATTACTACGGTTAACGTCTCAGCTCCTCACATAGTTATCATTTGTTTATTGAGAGTGAGAGTGTAACCAGGGACTGAAGCCAAAGACTGTTACAGGTGGCTCCCCCTGGAGGGGGTTGTTGGTAAGGATAAATAGTCCCAGGCGAAATACAAACAAACCATTGAAACTTCTGTAGTCCTTAATATTTCTTATCAGAGTCTCCACCCCCACCCATACTTTGTGTGCATTTCTCCTGGTGCTATTCACCCTCACCAGCACCACCTGTAACAGTCTTTGGCTTCAGCCCCTGGTTACAAGAGAACCTGAAATCTAAATTTTTACAACTCCCAGTATTTAATAGAATATTATTAACTATGGTCACTGGGCTATGCATTAATTAGATCTCTAAATTTATTCATCATATGCCTATTATGATGACATCATTCCACTAGTCAGTCTTTCTGATTTCTAAATATGTGTGGTAGTTGAAAGCATGTCCTCATACTAACAAGATGGTTCTTTATATATATATATATATACATATATATATATATATGTATATATATATATATATATGCTATATAGATAGAAATATGTGGTAAATTAGAAAAACTATGTAAAATTATGTCTGTAACTTGTTAGGATACAAGATACAGCAGGGAATCATTTATACAACCTCAAAGAAAATTGAGGAGATAAATCATATCGCTTCAAAAATTTGAGGGAACCTAATTTAAATTCACAATATATTTTGAGATTTATTATTTTTAAATGCTTGTCTGAGAAATGAATGGGTGTGGAACCAAATTATTAAATCAAGTGGTCTCTTGGCCTAATAGAGCTGAATTCTGTTCAAGGTGTGATCAACCAGCAAGAGAAAAAAACCAGTAGAGTTGCTAAAAAATGGATCATTTTTTTAGTTTAGTCCACACCAGTAAATGTTCCTCCAGGCATCTGCTGCCTGACTTTAGGCACTGTATCTGAAAAATAAAATAAATAGCCTCATTTCTATCATGTATTAAATTTAAAGGCATAGTTCCTAGTGAAAACTCTATTTTATTTGCCTATCTCAGAAAGTTATCTGCCTAGCTTTTATGTTAGTCCTACATCAAGTTGTTTTAATGCTTTCTACCTTCAAAACCAAGGACCGAAGTCTCAGGTCCTGAAATTTACTGGAATGTGGATGTAAGAAATTCTTTCAGTGTAAGCAAAATTCAAATCTCTTTTCAGAGTTCCACATGTATAACCAAAATTCCCCCCACCCCCAGTTCTACAAGTGGTAGGATATTTAGGTATTTTATCAGATTTCAGAGCTCTGTGAGTACTCTGAGGAAAACAAATTAGTGGGCTTTGGCATTTCAGCTGTCATTGTTGGGACTGTGGAGGGGTTCAGTAAGAACTCTAACACGTAGAACAGGAAGCGAGTGTGAAATAAGATTTTTTATACAACCTATGTTGAGTGTACTCAATACAAGAGCAAGTTTTACTCAGACCATTTGCAATGACAAGTACCCTGAAACCATCTATAGGGTAAATGAAGTTGATCAGGCTTTTACGCCATTGGCCTCTGTGGCTATCACCTGCGGCCTTGATCTTGTTAAGGTAGAAGGCTCGTGGTTTTGGGGCAGGCGTGTCTGATTGTGGACACCTGAGTATGGGAGTGTGCGCATGTGCAAGTGTGCACACTTGTGCCCGGAGGGAGGGACTAAAAGGGCGGCGTCAGCCTGGGACAGGGGGCTTAAGTCACTGTCTCCCTGCTGGCTTGTTTCTCCTGCTTACCCTTAAAACCTTATGAAGATGACACCAAGGGCTCCAAAATTCTTCAAATTGCTTGAACCGATGGTGAACCTACCCGGCCTGGAGTGGCTGCAAAACACCATCTAAAAGGTTTGTCTCCGACTTCCTGGGTGATTTTAGTTTTCAATTTGTGTATGTTGTTGAGGGTGGGTCAGGGGAAGGGTGTCACTACTCCTTGGAAACTAGCTCTCAGGGAAGGGTCAGATCCAGCTGACAATAATGTGACATCCCCCATTTCCTCAGGGCAATTGCACTTAAATATAAGCCAAAGGCTGAAGTCACAGGTATGAGGCAATAATTATAGGATTTCAGGAAATGGCGTCTTGGGACGTTTGGGACCCTCTGCAGGACAGCTTGGAGGAGTCTCCCCGGAGCCTCGGAGTATGATTGTAGTTGTCTGAGATCAGACTGAAACTCCAAGTCTTTGTTCTGAGCTTTCCTGGAATCCTGGTCTGATCAGTTTAATTATCAACTCCAGAAGACAGGAAGTCACTAAGGGAGGAAGTGAAATAATTATTTCCTTAATGAAAAACTGACTTAAATTTTAGCTTACTTACAAAGCTGCCTTGTGGGAGAGGCACTGCGGATTTGCACATTGTGGTGTTTGTTTTGTTTGTTTTGAATGTTTGGGAACATGCTTCAAGCAATAATATACTAGGTGTGCAATACTCTTGCCAGATAATGTGCGCTGGCTTTAGAAGGGTGAGAATTGTTACAGCAGCTTTGATTTATCAAATTAAACGTGGACATGCCTATTGAAGGATATAGGGACATACTGATCAAAGGGAACCAGACTGTACAGTTTCCTTGATCCGAACGACAGCATGCCTTACTGCCTTCTTTCTTCATTTCCCTCATCTCAGCCTCCAGGACCGGCTACCACCAAATCATATTGTCCGTTTTCATTGATTTGGCCCCACGAGGAACATGCTGTTTCTTTAAATCCCAAATAGTCAAATTACCATGTAGAAACCAACTCCCTATCAATTCTCTCCACATTTAATCCTCAGCTTTTTGCATATTTTCATTTTTCTGCATTGGTTCCCATGGTAACAAGTCTGTTGGCAGAGAAAGTGTGACTCTGCTTTTAGCCTTCTGCACAATGCAAAATCCTTCTAGTGAGCCTCAGACAAGTATCACATAAAAAGGCAGGAAAAGCTGATGCCTCTAATCCTGTAGCATTCTAGGGTTTGCATCCCCACTCACCCCCAAATAAGACTCTGACCTCAGAGAGGAGATGCAGCATTCAAGGACAATGCCCAGAACCCCTTCACCTGTTCACACAAGTGGTCAAAGGACCCTCCTAGCCAACTACAGCTACAAGGATTAAGCCTTTCTGTTCCGGTGGCTTCCTCTTCTAGGTCAGTGATTTAATTGACATAAGTACATGTGTGACAAGAGCCATTTGGGGGCAACATGAAGGTGCAGCTTGCACACATGTCTAAAAAGTTCCTTAGCAAGCATCTGAGATCTACACAGCCCAGGGAATAAGTAGGTAGGTAGGTCCTGACGTGAGCCTTTAGTGTTTAAGGATGAAACAGTGGGAACAATTAAACAAATTTAATCCTAATGAGTAGTTAAGTGGCACGAGAGAGAAGGTCTAGGAATCAGCCCAGAGAACTGAGCTTCAGAAAGATGACCAAGAGGTAATAAAGATGTAGATAAGAGGACTTTGTAACTGGTGAGCAAAGGGGCTTTGACTGAAACAATCCAGGGTTCAAATATGAAGGTAAGAAACCTACTGAAAACAGTGGAAATGAAACATGGAGAACAAAAGGTTTGGTTCTGTTTTAAAGAATTAAGTCTGCAGAAAGGGAGTCTGCAAATGAGAGAATAGCTTCATGTAGTTCATGCAGAACTTTGACCCAGCTCTCTATAAAATTTTTTCCATGTAATCTCTCTCTCAATAGTAGGTCATGCATTTTGTTTTGAATTTTAGAATTCTATTGTGGCTTGATATGTTATATTTCTAGCAACTGCAAATCTGTGTCCTCAATGTTCAGGGGTAAAAAGCAGGAATTATTCATCTCAAATTAAACTGTCCTCATGTTTGGCCATGCTTTTTATTTTTTAGGAAAGTCCATGAATTCAGGGCAATGAAAATAGATGTTACAAATAAAAATGTGGGTATCTCAGCTATAGATGATGATCAAATGTAAATGATTTCTTTTTTTGTTGAGTGATAAAATGTGATATTTAAGCACACTGACGTTTTAAAAGTTCGCTGATTACATTGTACAAAGGTATTTTTGGCCCTTTAAAGGTTATTTTCCTACATTAAGAAAAGTTTTCTTATATAAAACTTTTTATTGTGACTCAGGTTTTGTGTCTGCAAAGACACATGCATGGTGTTTTTCTTAGTGCAATTGTTTTGCACAGGTGAAGTAATGAGGTTAAATAATGCCCAATATGCAGGTCAGCTGACCTTCATGATAGCAAATGAAAGCATTTGATGGACAAAAGAAATCACATATTTATCTCTCTTCCTCTTTCTCAACTCTCTGCTAATAAACATCTCTTACTTAGTCAGAAAATCATAGATCTTTTTTTGGAAAGTCTATAGGAAAACCAAGATGAAACGCTCAGGCAGAGAGAATATAAAGCAGTTCCCATATGTTCTAAAATGTTATTTTCCAAAATGTATTGCTTAAGTAAATTTTACTTTCAATACTTGTAGTCTTTCCACTCAGAGGACTCTTAGTGATCTTGCATGTGGTATAGGGGAATAAGGAATGTGGTGTTAGATTCTGCTCGAAGACACTCGGTGTCAGCTTTGATGACACCTAGTTTTAATGAATGCAATAAATATTTTAATATTGTTGGATGACATTTAGGCATTTCCCTTAAACATCTTTAACTACATTTTTCTCCTTGAAAATACAAGCCTTACTATTCTGTTTGGAATGAAGAGAAAGATAGTTGATAGATAAAATGGATATTTTTGTCTCAAGAGCCAATCAAGTTGCTCTTTGTACTCAGTGTATAGAAGAGACTAAAGGAAGCTTAAGGATGATGACATGTTGTTATATGAAGGAGGAATTTTCCCCCAGTTGAAAAGCAGAAGTAAAGTTACTGAAATCTCTTTGTAAATTTTAAACATGATCACAACCTTGCAAAAAGTAATGATTGCAAGGACTGTAGTTTCCCACTTTATAACCATGCAAGTGCAGCCCTCCCCCACCCCCAAACCCACAGCTGTGTTTAAACCATAATAATGAACTACGGTCTTTTTCTATTGAGAAGAAATAGTAAATTAACATCAGAAATTCTAAATGAAGTTTTTTTTTCCCCATGATTTGAGTGATGTTTTTAATTGGTTTGTTAAGGATTGTAAGTAAAAGGATACCAGAGACTCTGCTTTTAGAGATTTTTAAAAATATTCATGAAAATTATTCCTTCCCAAGCTATCTGATATTTATTTTTAACTTATTTGGGGACATGATCCTTTCATTGTATAAAGATCTAATTCCAATTTATTTTAATAATTCTCCATATGCTAAACTTCATGAGATCATATAATTCAGTTAATGAAATATTTCACTCTTGAAAATTTAATAAAAATTCCTCAGTAGTGAGTAACATTGGGCCACTCTTTTAGCAAATTGAAGACAGTCTCTAGATTGGTATTCTTTCTTGACATCAGACTTTACTACCATATGTGCAGCCCAACAGTGACATCTTAAGGCCAAGTAACTAGAGTTCCTTTAGCCAGAGAAAGAATTTAATTGGGATGTTTTCAAAGAAATTCTATTATATTACCAAGTAGTTTTCAAGTTTACAATTTGCAATTGGTAGATCCTTGTAAGTGCTTCTTTATTTGACTTCTTTTGCAGTCTTTGTGAACATTTTAATGTGCATTAGTAAATGCTACACTTTACATAGACATACTGTATAGTAATGCATGCATTTCACTGCATAGTTGATTGACACTCCCCTTGTAAAGCTTTTATGGAAGAAACAAGCCACAGCAGTATAGCAAAAGAGGCTTAATCTTTATAAATTGGGGCCTTTTCTGTCTCTTTGCTAGCCTAGGTGGCTGTATAAAATTCGGGTGGGAGGGGGGCAGGAAACACCTCTTAACATTTAAGGTTTTCTATGTGGGTGAACATTAGTCAATTCAAAACAAATTGCTTACTTTAATAAAAATTTTACCATTTTTTAAAAAATTAAATCATGACATGTTTAATTGAAATGGCTGTATTGTAATTAATATTTTGAGATAATTGTGATTTTGAGCTTAAATTATCTATAAAAACTCATTTTTGTATGTGTTAAACTACTGAATCACAACAGTAATTTTTAGTTGAACTACATACTGATGTAAATAAAAACTGGATGAAGACATATTTACTACTTCATTAACATAGATTGTGAATGTACTTAATGGGTTTTTGGGTTTTTTTTGGCAGTATGAGACCATAATGACCTTAAAAGCTGCTTCATTTTATGTGCAAAGAAGTCCTATGAATCTATATTTTAAATTTACTGAATCAGTGAAATTACTTTGTCAGTTAATTTGCAAATGCAAGCTGTATTCTCCAGTTCTATTTTATGTTTTGACAAAAATCGGTAAAGGTGTACAATGTGATTAGAATGCATTTTGAAGATGCTTTCTGTACAGATACAAAATACAGGGACTAAAATAATGCTGTGCAGTGTATAGCAAAGCCATTTTTCGGCTTTGGTGTACTCAACTTTTTCAGTATTTAAAAAAGTGTTTTGAATAACATAAAAGTCTCTTTATTGTATAAATAATAAAATGTCACCTTATTGTAAAGTGTCTCCTGTTTAATATCAAGATAGACTTTAGTCATCTACAGAATTGTCATAAGAAAAGGGCATGTTTCTTTAAATCAAAAGCAAAGATTATAATCAATATTTGAAAATGTAACTTTTATTAACATGTATTCTTTATTGGCATTGATATTTTTCATAATATGAGCACACCTCAATCATCCAAAACTAGCTAGCTAGATAGCCATCTATAGCTATTTTAGTTAATATGCATTTTACTGACTGACCCCTTAATAGACTCTCATGGTAAGTTTTATAATAATTAGAACAGCCTATTTCTTCTTTTTGGTGTAAATAAAAATCTTAACTAAAAGTTAAAATTAAATCAACCTGTAACAAATTCCCTTTTAGAAAATTACCATATAACCACCAGTTTAGTTTTATCAAAATTGCAAGCAATTTTTAAAATTAAGGCCCTATAAATTAAAAAGCACAAGGTTGAATTAAAACACACAAAAAGAATAAGTTACATATACAAATATCTGCTTAATAAGTACTGAAAGAACATTTCAAGATTTCTATGCAATATGAGTTATTTTTCTGTTGCTGATTGCTGTAGAATTAAAATAAGGTGCTCAGTACATTTTTTTAAACAGCAAAAGGTATTTTTAGCATGTTCACACTTTGAGAGAAAAATATACAGATCCAATCTCTAAATTTCTTGAATCCTGAAGTACTAGACTGTTTTACGGACATAATACTAAGACATGAAAGAATCTGTCATGTTTTTAATTCAAAATCGTGAGTAAACACTTATTTTCTCTACCAATAACTATTTTGTGCAGAATTTCTGTAACATTAGAAACCCTGCAAAAAATGATTTTTTAAAATGTGGGGGAGGAGCAGAAAAGAAACATTTCAACTAAGTTAAAAAACAAGACAGTGAATGTTAAACTTACTTGCAACAAGTACACAAAAGTCCTATCATGGGTAATGCAGTTTTTTTTTTTAAGCCAAAATACAGTACTGGATAATTTTAATTTTATATGTAAAGAAAAGGTAGAAATTGGATGGGCATATTCAAGTCAATTGGTCATATATTTAACACAGAAATGGGACAGGAAAAAAACCCACTTCTACAAAAGGTAGTGATTATAAAAATATTAAACTACATTGAACAAAAATTCACTTTGAAGACTTTCATGTTATTAAGGAATAAAAGTGAATAGCATAAGTATTGTATTAAACATTCAGAACAAATGTATGAAAACCACATGTGGTTACCATCATAATAAATGTATATAACACCTTAGAAAAATGTTATCAGTGTGAGTATTCTAAGAATTCACATGACCAAAATTATAAAATACTCATTCAAGTAGGAATTCGGTCTCTCAAATATTCCAGAATAGCAGCTGTTCCTTTCATTAATATGGCAGCTCTAGGAACACGGAATGGATTTCCATCTAGAAGCAATGTTCTAAATAAAAAAGAAATTATGAATTTTAACAATGTCTATTAAGTAGGCTTTTCTCCTAATTTCATTTGCAATTTTAGAAAATTTGTATTTTTTTGTTCCTTCAAATCTAAGCATTTTAAACAGTTTGAAGTATAATAACCAAAACAATATTAATTGAATACCTATTATATAAAAGGGACTGTACTAAGTGATTTACATCCACTTACTCTCTTAATTACCTTAACAACCCCATTCCTGTTTTAGAGATAAGAAAACACAAGTTCAGGAAGGTAGAAGGATTTGTGAAAGATCTCACAGCCATTAAATAGAGGAGGTGTGATTTGAATCACCATTCTAACCTTATTACACCAAACACTAGACTTACACAAGTATTAAAATGAACATACTGCTGAGCACTTGCACTGTAATGCAATCAGTGTATCTCCCTCCTTCCTGGGAAACACCTGCCCTCTCCCTTTGTCAGATACACATATAAAATCTATTTACATGTTCTGAAATGAGATTCAACATGAGATTTAAGAATTTAATGATTTGTTGATGTAATTTATGAAATTTCTTCAATTATAAGATAAAGAGACTTAATTTTTAACAAGTATGTAAATAAAAGTCAAGGACTCCTACCATATTAAACAATGTATCTTCAAATATTTGTGTGCCTTGGGAATAATTTTGAAAGTGGATTTTCTCAATTTATAGAAAAAGTACTACAGTCAATAATTATAGATTCCATATTTACTAATTTGCCTACTCACCAAAATTTATTTGTAACCCCAAAATCAATATACATGACATTTTTAATGTCATCCGTGGTAATTCATGCAGAACAAAAAATTTGAGCTGCTCAACAGGCGCATTCCCTTCGGGGCTAAACAAGGTGACACTCTGCCTTGTTTCAGCTTTCATACGGTAAACCAGTATCCTTTTTATGTTCTATTTAATGGACATTTTTTTGGAATTTTGTACTTTTTGTTGGCAATTTTACTGTTTGAAATGGCCAGAAAGCATAGTGCTAAAGTGTTGTCTAAGTTTCCTAAACATAAGAGGGCTGTCATGCTCCTTACAGAAAAAACACGTTAGATAAGCTTCCTTAAGGCGTGAATTATACAGCACTCTTTCACCATGAGTTCTGTTAATGAGTCAATATAAAATAAGGCATTTTAATACAGGAAAACACTCAAAACAAGGTTATGTATTGACTAACTGATGAAAATGTTGTGACCAGATGCTCAGAGGAACCTAACTCATTACTGAAAGTAATGGTTCAGTATTCACTAGTTTGGTGTTCACAAAGACTTCACAGACTACAACTACTTACTGCAAATACGAAAATCAAACTTGCTTCCAAAAATTCACTAATTTGAGGCACCAGAGCTGGTGACAATGCTGTCCTAGTTAAGTAAAATATGTCAAACCACACTATGCTGTTCCAGTAAGTAAATTACTCTATTACATTCAGCTACTAAGTTTTCAGTTGACATCTCAAGCTCCCTTTATGTTCACATATCAAGCACTTACTGGATGCTTATTCCCTTTGATTCTGAGACAACTCTTTTCTAAAGGAGGACAAATAAAGGGTATAAGTGAAATCCAAACAGTAAGATGGGAAATTAGAGGAGGGATTAACTCCACATGGAGAATGGGGAAGGTTTTCAAAGGTGATATTTAGGCTGATTGCTGAGAAGAGAAGGATAGAGGAATGTGAGGCTCAGGCAACAACACAAATAAAGAACATGCTGGGCTTGCAATGTGGTGGTTTGCATTTAGATTTTGTAAACCCCAATATGCAGAGTTAAGGAGTTTATATTCCCCTGGCACTTTTAGGTAGTAAAGCTTCAGATTACAGATACCTAGTAATGAGAAAAGTACCAGTAGAAAAAAATCAGTTACTGTATTTATACACCACATAAAGCAAGCTGAAAACATATTTGGTAAAATTTAAAAAACAGATTCTAGGTCTTGTTGACTTATTTTCAACAAGACATTAAATTTGTTACTTCAGCTTTACTGCAAGAGTACCTAAACAAGAAAAAAAAAAGTTTCAACAAATCAAATAAATGCAAAAAATAGAATTGTATAGTTACCTTAAGTTCACACAGTTACCAAGCTCTGGTGGAATTTGTAGGAGGTCATTATTTTGAAGGTCCAATGTAACCAAATTTTCCATTGTTTTCATTTTCTGGGGATCCACAGATCCGACCTGATTGTTACTAATCAAAATTGTTTCAAGTGTGGGGATATGATAGAGAACTTCAGGGAGTATTTTGAACCTATTAAAACATGAACAGAATACCTAAGTATATTGGAATCAGGCAAAAGCATTTCTTCAAATAGATGATCTTAAGTTTGATATCATGATATACAATTTCTTTAAGGTACTATATATTTGGAGTAAGTCCTGTATTCAAATTTTCCAGAAAATGGGGTAGTTTTGGAAATCTTGAAATACATGGAAGTGCACAGGCTTCTAACAGTTTCTCTTTATTGTATGAAATTAAAAGTTTGGAGTAAACTCCCATGTGTTTCCTTTCATATTCAAGAAACAAGGAAATCCTTCTGGAATTCTCTATTGCCTCCATACAGGTATTCTTCCTTAGTTCACTTTTATTTCTTATGAAACACAATCACTGTCAATATATTAAATGAAAATTAAAGACTAATATTTTGCTTGGCTGAAGCTTCCAAAATGTGTATTTTTGGTTCTTGAAGAGATGACAAACTAGCATAGGTTGCCAGCATTCTCCCTGAAGCAACCCTACAGATGCCAGATGAGGGAAAGATTGAACAACACTCAGCCATTAACACAAAATGGCTCAGGAACTCTTAAGGGGCAGGGCTGGCATGGTTTCACATGAGGCAAACTGCTGGCTGGACTAGAAAAGACAGTGATGGGCGGATGGAAAGCAGTAAAGCAGTGGCTTTTTCATATCCCCATCATGCCCTTTCTTTGTTGCCTTGATGTAAAAAAAGGAACAGTGACAGGTGAAACTCAAAGCAGTTCTGTACTTCCAGAGGGACTAGAGAGACAAAAACCAGGAGTACAGGTGGACAAACAGCCCCTAAGTGGTTTCTCTGCCCCAATCTATGAAGAAGTATTTAAAAAGATGTAGCTCACGTGCTAACAGAAATCAGGGTTAATTTTTGCCCCTCCCCAAATACAATGGAATGCAACTGATAGTTCAATGAACAACTCAATAGAGAACTTGCAGTTAAATAATGACAACAATGTTATAACGATATGACACACGAGAATGCACAAATAATGGAGCAGACAATAAAAATTTAAGTAGGCAGTATTTTAACATCACTGTGCCCTAACATCCTCATCTGTTAAGTGAGGCATAACAACAGTACCAAACTTATATAGTTGTTACAAGGATTGAATGTATCTATACAGATTTCAGCATAGTAATATAGAATAGCTAACAGTAATGTTAGCTATTAATATTTATGTTAAAATCTTGTCAGAATCAACTTACATCATAGGAAACGATGTGACAGTTAAGAGCCCCGGTCAAGTCACCTGAACTCAAATACCAGCTCTATAATTTTCCATCCCTGTGACCTTTAGTGAGTTACTTAACTCCTAATCCTCAATTTTCAAATGGATATAATAACAGAATCTGATGTGTAGTGCTTTTATAAGGATTAAGCAAGATAATTTGTGTTTATAGTCTGTGTAATACTTGGTCCAGTGTCAGCTGATAATAAGCTGCCAATATTAGCTATTCAACATTATTGACAGTATCTTTAGAGTCCTTGCTCAACAAAATCCATACTGCACTCATGCCCAATTTCATTTGTTACTTCTATTCTTCTGCCTCATAATTTTAAGGTCTTATTGAACTTAATGAAGTTTTCTAAACACACCATGTTCTCACATCTTTGTGCCCTAGTACATACCATTTCTTGTACCTGGGATACCCTATCTCCAAATGTGTGGAAAATGGCTACTTTCAAGTCTCTATTTCGATGGTATCTTCTTTACCTTCAATAATCACAAGAAATAACTTTTTCTATGCACTATGCTTCTTCTATAGCAATTGTAATTATTTATTTGCACATCTGTCTTCCTACTGGACTTCACCTTTCTTAAAATTGTTAAAAAGAACAAAAAGTCTACTAGACGTCAGATGTGAAAATTATATGAATGCAACATCACTTTTAATTCTAAGTAGAACTAAATGAAAACAGAGATAGATAAAACAAGTAAAAATATTGGGCCATTTTGTTTATTTGGCTCTTTTGGACTTATTCTCTGGTAAGAAAGACCTACAAATTGTCATCAGAGCCAGGATGGAAGGACAACTCCCTTTGGGCAAATATTTCCAGGCAGTGAGTTGTCATGAAAAAGAAAGAAAAAAGTTATCCGTTAACTATTAGCTTTCTGACCATGCTGCCTCCACTTCCTGTCCTTACTCAGACACATTTGTGGGTGCTTGTGAGGGGGTGGGGCGCTCCTGCCTTTCAGATCATCTAGCCGTATTATTGAATGAATTTATTTAAAAGTAATAGTAAGCCTAAACAAATTTATTTGTC
The DNA here is from genome assembly GCA_004024925.1 of Scalopus aquaticus. NCBI lineage: Eukaryota > Metazoa > Chordata > Mammalia > Eulipotyphla > Talpidae > Scalopus > Scalopus aquaticus. The sequence goes on along the minus strand of PVIJ01003072.1, from coordinate 104,900 downwards.
GATTCTGTTTCTTACCTATTATAGGAAAGATTGATTGTTTGTAGTCTTATCAATGATCTCATTTCATCAGGCAAAGAATGTAAAAAATTATTCCTAAATTGGAAAGGAAAAGGTGATACATAAAGTTTGAAAATGTGTATGATTTTAACTTATAATTAAAGTGTTAGTCAGATAAAAAATTATGTAGCATCATTTGTCAATCATTGATCTGCGCTCAATAAGTCTGAGCACTGAGAATTCTGAATCAGTCAGCTGCCTCAAGTATTTGACCAGCATGCCAAACCTAATAATACCAATATGCAAATACCACAATCAACTCTTGAATAATAGACTTAACAAGGTAAACACTGTAAGTTAATCCCTTATTTCCTTATATTGAGCACAGCAATATTTCTCATTCAGGACCCAAAGAACATGCATCTAAATACCATAATACTTGATACCACAGATATCTGATTGGGGTTAATATATATGACACACATACAGATATGAAATTCTACTTCAAAAAATGAAAAATATAGAAAAAATTAAATAGGAATGTATTTTTGTTTAATATATAGAAGAGAGGGCCTCCCTGGTGGCGCAGCGGTTAAGCGCTGCACTGTGGAGCTGTCGACAGCGGCGACACGAGTTCGACGCCCAGCCAGGGAGATTCCCACATGGCAGGCAGATCCCTCCTGCCCCGCCCGCTGCTCACCTCAGCAGTGTGTTTCTGACTATCTACCTGTACTGCTCCCCACTCTGTCTCTGGTGAACCCTCTCGCCGCCCCATGCCTCTGGCCTGTACCCCAGCTTGTATGCATAAATAAATAAATCTTAAAAAAAATATATATAGAAGAGAGTCTATATATTTAGAAACTTGGAACTTTCTACTACATAGGTACTAAAGGAAATCCATTTATACTCCCAAGTTTAGAATTTCAATTTGCATAGCGCTTATCTCTTTAGATCTTATTATGAAACATGGTAATAAACAGAATCTCATTTACTAGTAGAAGAATCTGGAGCAATGTTAGAAAAAAATGTTAACAAGAAGGTAGAAGGATTGTAGAAGCTATATAATACTAACAGTGTAAAATGTGTGAGAAAATTTTCTCCAATTACATGGCTACCTATTATATCTAGAGAATATTTTTTCTCTACACTATTTCTTTAGATTAATAAGAAGAGTCATACTTTCCACAGCATAATCTATATATTTTTTTTCTCTGTACTTTTCTCCAGCTACTGTCTTTATTAAGTTGTGTTGAATAACCCAGGGCTAGTTTCTATCCTATTCATAGAGCCTTCTACCTACTAATATCAGACATGAAAGCAGATTATTAGCCACTCGGTTAGAAACTTCCAGGTTTAATTCTAAATAGAGGATTATTTATATATAAAGGAGTGGGAACAAAAAGAAGTAAAGACACTAGCAATGAAGACATGGATTCATTCTCTCTGCGCCATTAACACTAAACTAAAATGTAGTTTTACATTGTTTTGCTAGTGTGATTGCCACTCCAAATGGAAGCAATTCCATAGCTAGCAGGGTGGCAGTATTAAATCTGTTTTGATTCTATAAGTGAATAATTTTTATCTCTACAGGAAGAACACCTTCAAAGAGTTTTAACTTAGGTTACTGTTATTTGACTGGTCGTTTTTGACAATTGTGTTTTAACAGAGCAAGAAACACTATACTTTAAATAAGCTAAAAACACACCTACTAACAAAATATGAGCAGTGGGAGGCTCAGGCAATAGAGATATAGTTTGCAAATAAAATAAAGTTTTAACGTTCAAGCAAATAAATGACATCTCTGTATTACCTTTAAACACATATTATTTATATATTATGTGACCTATAATACATAGTTAAATATATTGTCTAATTGTATATTAGATACATATTATTATCTTTAAAGAACTATGACTTTCTGATTCTGTCACTTCCATTAGTGTACTATTTTGAAACCAAATATGTTCTTTTTAAGAGAAGCCATATAAGCTGCTGTACCAATGCAGGACCATGACAGTTTTATGTTCTTTACTTTCAGAAAAGAAGCAACGTGAAGCAAATTGTTTCCATGTGCTATTTGTAACTGCTTCAGCATGAATATAAAGAATGCTAATATTTTAAATAATTTTGTCCTTATCACTGAATTTATAAATTGCTTACAAATGATAGACATCCAATTAAAATATCTCCTATATTTTTAACTTGCAATTTCTCCTAAATATTATTAAACTAAAAACCCATTTCCATACTTATTTATGAAAATATGAAGGAACAGGCAAAAAGTAGGCAAAATTAATAATTTATAATGAAAAAAAAGCCAAGCAACAGTATCAATAAATACCTGAGATCTAAAAATGTCAACTTCTGAAGCATACACAATTCCCCTGATAGGGAGGAAAGCTTATTAAAACTAAGATTGACATCAGAAACCATTTCTTTCAGTTCTACAATCCTAAAACAAGAAATATTTTAAAATGTTAGCAACATGGATTAACTTCATATCTTCAAAACTAGTAGACAATGGGAGGACATGCTGTATTATATCTGTTAACTAAGATTTTCTATAACTTTTCTCACAAAAATTTCATTGAGTTTGAACTTGTAACTGATAAAATAGTTTTCAAAGTAATTTTGATATTATCAGTACAAGAATTTCTATTTGACCTTGTGTGTATAAAGAAATTTAATTTAAAAGCTTATTTACTTTACACTGAAATCAATTATGGACAAAGAAAAAATGTCAAATCTAGGCACTGAATCCATAAAGTAAATTGTTAGACATATCTTGTGACATAGTAGTATTCTCTTTAGATTACATAATACCATCATATTGGATACTTCAATTTTTTAAAAACATAAATATTTTCAAAGTACAGCATAGTATTTGTTATCTAAATTATCATTACAATTAATTATAATTATGAAAAATTTTAAGTTAATTCCTAGGTTTGGCAAATACCACTACAAAGAAACTTAAGCTACAGACATAAAGAGGAAGAACGTAATGTTTCTAAGTAAGCCTAATCAAGTTTACTAATTTTACAATTTGCTATTACTTTAACTGTAATAAGAAGTGTTATATATGAAGGTTAAACTGTAACTATAAATCTTTTTATCTATCACATTCACAACGAAAATGTAAAAGAAACAGGATATCCTTTGGGTAGATAGTTTACTTCAAAAAAATAATTTTTAAAAGTTCACATATTCTAAACTAATCTTCTGTCATACCTAAAGATTTTGCTATCATTAATATCAACAAAGATAACTAAACCATAGAAAGTATAATGCACATAACTTTTAATGAGTGCAAGTGAAGACTTCTTTTCTTTCTGGTAAGAAATTATTGGCAATTATTTAATATAACCCACAAAATGAAAATTCCTATTAATCTACATGACCTGCCTCTGGATTGTCTCTTAAAACTTTCCCGCTAATATTTCATCAAAAGGGAAAAAGTATAATTTGATACTTATAATAATTCTGATATCTATTTTCTAAGTTTAAAATATGTAAAAGAAATAGAAATAACATTTCTAAAAAGTCAACGAATCAGAAAAAATATTCAGAATGTCCCAAGAAATAAGTAAATTTTACTAAATCCCTCTAATATTAACAATGCAAAAATTAATTACCTTTCAAAATTAAAAACTATGAAAATAATCATATTTGCATCTGAGATGCAACTACAACTAAGAATGAATCACAACTTAATAGAAATGGGATCATGAAGAGTTCTTACCTTCTTGGAATTTCACATAGCTGATTCTTACTGAAATTGATAGAAGTGATAACATTGCTTTTTACTGCATCAAACACTTCATCAGGAATTAAAGTTGTTTGTTTATCACTAAATGAAAAATGGTTGAAAAATACATTATTTTCAGCAGTGTAGAAAGATATGAATATTATTTGTTTTTAATGACCTTTGAAGATTTTACAAGATTGTTCAAGACAGTTGATTATGAAGTTCAATAAGCAATGTCACAAAAACCAGCAAACCCACAAAATGTTAACTGTCAGAAATTCAGACACTATGTTGTGTTAGAACATATGAATTCTGAACATTCACATGACTTATGTGAAAAAAACATGTATCTTTAGAGTTAAAGATATCTAAAAGTCATAAAGTACATTGATAATTATTTAAAAAGTGGATTCCTCTATCTCAGAATGGAACTCAATCTATAATTTTAAAACCTGTTGTCTTTCTCTTATTTTGTTTAGCATTTATTTTAATTTTTTTTTTTTTTTTTTTACAGCTGGGTATATAATTCCATTGTGGATATATACCACAGCTTTCTTATCTACTCATCTGTTCTTGGGCACTTAGGTTGTTTTCATAACTTGGCTATTGTAAAAAATGCTGCAATGAATACAGATAGAGTGCACATACACCTTTGAATTATTGTTTTTGCATTCTTCAGGTAGATATTTAGGAATGGAATTGCTGGATCATATGGAAGACCTTTTTTTAATATTTTGAGAAACCTCCATACTGTTTTCCATAGGCACTAGACCAGTCTACATTCATACCGACAGTCCTTTTGAATGTGGAATATAGAGAAATAAAGTATCAGACAACTCAAATCAATAACAAACCAAGGAAGTCTGATTATAGAATTGAGGCTACCAGAGGGGGAGAAGCAGCACAGAGAGCAAGGAGTCAAGGGGGACCAGTGGACTATGGTGGAAGACTATGGGTACCTTGGTGGTGGGTGTGGTGTGGTTACCCACATCTGAAGTGGTGTGAACCTATACATCTGAATTATATACAGTATATAGTAGACCAATTTCACCTAAATAAAAATTTTTATTTCATTTTTTTTAAAGATTTATTTATTTATGAATACAAGCTGGGGTACAGGCCAGAGACGTGGGGCGGCGACAGGGTTCACCAGAGACAGAGTGGGGAACAGAACAGGCAGATCGACAGAAATACACTGCTGAGGGGGAACAGTGGGCAAGGCAGGAGAGGTCTGCCACGCAATGTGGGAATCTCCCCAGCTGGGCGTCGAACTCGCATCGCTGCAGCCGACAGCTCCACAGCGCAGCACTCAACCGCTGCTCCACGGGAGGCCCCCAATAAAAAATTTTAAATAAAATGTTTTTAAAAGCTGCTGTTACCCCTTTTCTTAAAAATCTCTAAAGAGGTCACCTGTCAACTTTTTTTGGAGATATAGTTTTGTGCAAGATAACAATAATTTTCAAAAATTCAGCACTTTAGTAATTTTCTCATAACCTAAAATCATTTCTCTCTCCTTAGCATGTGACAAGGTAAACAAAATTAAACATCTGAATTCTGTATTCTTTTGTTATTTACACTGCACTAAACATGAGCCAAGCACTGCAAGAACCATAAAAGTATTGGTTATTTTTATCATTGTGGCCTTAGATAATACTAAAAGAATACTTGACAACCACTCCCAATCTTTACATAGGTATCTTCTTTCACCAATTAAATACAATTCCATGACATATAAAAATATTAGGCTTTCATATACTAACATTTATATAGTAATATTGTAATTATTTCAGATTTCATAAATGTGTTAGCAGAGCACATTGTTATAGTGACATTACTTGATTTATATTTAGATATGTTAAGATACAAGCTCTCAAGTTTTGTCTGCTTCACTAACTGATACTTACTCTTTCTGGATGCTAGCTACTGAGCCAGAAAATTTTATTACTGACCAATACTGTCACTGTTCTATTTTTTATAACAACAAAATGTTCTTTTTTATAAGGACTTTACTATTAACAATTGTCTCTTTCTTAAACACAATAAACACAAATCACCTTAAATATGGACATTTAAGTTCATTATACTTTTAATATGCTTTTATGGCATCATTTTTACAATTGCTGCTATAATAAGTACCAATACATTCTGATGAATTCTTTCTCACCAATTGTCTTTATCCTGAATGATTATTTCTGAAAGTTTCCAAAGTGCTTTGCAATATTATAAAAAAAAAAGAAAAAAATCACATACCTATAGTCTAATAATTTTAATGTGATGATGGCATGTATATTGACTCTGGATTCACTTGGTAGTGTCATGGCAGTGTCAATAACAGAGTTACTTTGATTGGGTCCATCATCTGGCAAAAGAAAAGTTATATAAAACCAGTATTTATACAACAAGGTCATTTTGTCAATTCTTGAAAATACATAAAGATAATTCATATATTGATGTCTATGCATGACTGGTAAGAATATCTTTAGTCACATTCTTTATTTCCAATAACTCAAATCTGTGTTTAGGTTTAATATTTAATTAGTAGAAAGCAGAGAATAACTAAGGATTCAAAACTTCCCCCTCCTCCCCTCCCCGCCACAGTAAGGAAATTTAGGAGTAGGAAAGAACTGTCAGAGATTAACTATAAGGTCTCAGAAGCAACAGTAACAAAGCAAACCTTCCAATTAAGCAAAATAATATGGTCCATTAGAAGAAATTTGTTAGCAAAGGAAAAATATTTCCCTGAGATGTCTGCCAAATAGGCCTATCTTTTTAGCTTAGGACACAATGCTGATCATTCCCAGTCATCTAAAGTTTTACAATTTGCGTAATGAAGTTTCCGTACATTATTTATATTAAGATTTTTTTTCTTAGCATATGCAAGACTTTATTTTCAATGCATATATCCTAACATACAGACATACTCACACATTCACCCACAATCACACGTCACTATCTACAGAAACTGTATAACACTGCCACCCTATGGTATAAAAAAATAAAAGAAGCATCATACACATTTAAGAGAAACAGCTTTGTGATTTTTTCAGTAAGAGACTTTAGCAATCTAGACAAAAGTCAAAATTATTAACAGTCCAATATTCATGTCAAGAGCAGAATATGAAAAAAACAAAAAAATTAGTAGTATCCTTGATCCTGCTTCAGTTGGTAATCATTTAAGATTAGTATTTTTTAAATTGTTGTTTTAAGTCTTTGTCTGATAGGTCCTCTATTTCTGTATCCTCTATATTTGTTCCAGAATTTCTGTTCTTGTTTTTCCATCTTATGTTTAGATGTACCTTGTTTCTAAGGCATGTGTGTTGGCTTATTTGCCTTTTTTGTGGTTGGGACACTGGGTCAATAGCTATGAAGCTTGAGTCTTCTGAGGGCTAGCTCTGGTCAACAAGGTTTACACTCCAGAACTTAGCTGGACCTGGCAGGCAGGAGGCACCTGACCAGTATGTGCCCTGTTATCTGGCTATAGACACAGGCAATGGTCTTTACAATTGCTTCCATCCACTTCTACTGTGCCAATTCTGAGGGACTAGAGCTGCAAATTCTGTGTACCTGCATGATACTTTCCAAGGGATTAGTGATTTCTCTCACTAGTCCTTCTATGTCAGTAGGCCAGCAATGCTTCTCAGCCTGGCTATGGCTAGCAACTTTTTGATTTCTTATTTCGGGGAAGAGGTGTGGGGGGATCAGTTTCCTTCCCCACACCAGTTATAGAGTTCCCAGTGTCTTAGGTCAAGCCCATGCCACTGCACTCCCTTTTTGCAAATATCCTCCAGGGAAATTCACAGAGCCCCAGAGTGCAAAGTCACATTTTAGAGAATCAGCCCATTCTACAGTTTGGGGCATCTACTCTCTCAGCTATGCCCCTCTTCACTTCCCTGTACTTCTTCCCCCCAGCAGCCACCAACCTTAGTTTGAATTCTCCATAGGAAAGTCCTAGGACCCTATTGGGGAACTTCTGAGTCTTGAGCAAATATTTCTTTTTGAGTTGTTTTAAGGGCAGAATGTTATCTCAACCTCTACATTCTGCCATGTTATTTGTGAGTATCATAAATTGGAATTATCCTATTTATTAACATACACTAACCGGCAACATGGTACAAGGCCAGGCTATGTGCATAACAAAGTGTTGTGAGCTAATTAATAGCCCTGTATTTAGCCACTAAGTTTTAGAGTGGTTTGTTATGCAGAATATACTATTGCAACTAATTTTTTCTTAATGCGCTAGTGTTTACTACAATGACACAAATGAAAAAAAATTGGGCTATATCACACTTTCAGTGATGTATTAAAAATTTAATTTGTAGTATCACTTTCTCTTTCGGTGCATGTTCATGTTAAATTAAGATATCCTTAAAAATGTGTTTTGTGTTTATTTTTGTCAGAACTTATGAAATGATGTGTGCAGCAGATTTTCAAATAATTTTAATATACTTCCCAGTCAAAAGAAGCTATGTATTATACCATAAAAGTCAAGTGTTGCTTTTTTTTAAAGTCAAAACACTAGGTACTTACATAATTTGTTATTTTTTCTAATTCATACACTATAATACAATTTAGAGACTAAGTATAGATTATTATTATTGTGGATTTAAGGACATTTTTATAACTTCAGCATACTTAAGGTCTATATAAATTAAAAATTAGAGGTATATCTGCCAGGGACGATTTCTTCTAAATATTTATACCCATATACATGCAAGTGTATGGACTATTAACACATTATCAATTTTCATATTATCCTTCAAAATATAATAAAAAATACCTTTGATCTTGCTTCGTAAATATTTTAGAACTTCTTGGGTTCCCTTCTGAAAAGGCAGAGAGAAATACATGTTCACTAGATATCAACTTTGTAGCTTTAGATATCAACATGTTTGAATTAAAAAAAAAAAAGACCTGAATTCTAATTATACTTACATTTATAATTTCTCTTCGGATAGTTCTCAAAGGATTTCCTTCTAGAGCCAGGAATTTCAAATGAAGATTTCCCAATGAAAAGGGCAAACTACAATAGATTAAATTGATTTGGGGGAAAACATTAATTATAATTCAACTAAAACCTGACTATAAAATAAACAACATACAAACTATGACATATTAGTCTCAAAGAAAGACCAAGTAATATAGGCTAAAATAGTTCCCTTTGAGATAAGTGCTGAACATGTAAAAGAAAAAGCACATCTGTTTTGAAATCCCCATATTGTCTTGCTAAAACAAAGGGTGCTATAAAATATTTCCTAAATTGTATCCAGTGCTAAAAGTAATTGTTAAAAAGTTAATTTGAATTAATCAGTGATTCAAGATAGTCATTCTCACTGATATTAAATATCTTTATTTTGTTTTTCAAAGAAAAATACAAAATTTTTCCTACAAAAAGGCTTCTACTACCCAATTTATAGTATCATTATCTCTGATATACAAAAAGAGAACTTGTTTATACATATAACTTGAATTCCAATAAAGTTTATTGGGCAGCTACAATAAACTAGGCATTGGTATAGGGATAACAAAATCTTTGCTTTTAGGGAGTTCTCAGGTGAACAAAGAAAAAGGACACAGATACAAAATATTATAATTAGGAATTATCTCAAATTGCTGGTGAGCATATAAAGAAGCAGAATCTTTTAGAGTTAAACATACACTTACCACACAACTAAGCAATTCCATTCCTATATATTTACCTAAGAGAGATGAAAATAATGTCCATACAGAGAATTTTACACGAAGTCTCACAATTGCCAAAAAACTGAAAACAATCCAAACATCCATCAACTAACTGATGAAGTAATGAATAAATTGTGTTATGCCTGTATAACTGAGTAACACAACAATAAAAACAAACTACTGATAGCACAGCTGTATGAATCACAAAAGCTTTTTATGAAGACACAAAAAAATATATATACCATGTGATTCTTTATGATATTCCAAAAAAAAGGGCAAAACTACAGTGACAGTGACAAAGCTCAACAGTGATTGCTAAAGGTTTTGGGTATGAAACAGGGTGTGACAGCATGAGGAAACTTGAGAGAGAGAAATGATCTACATTACTGTGGTAATGGTTACACAAATATGTTACACAGGCATCTACATTTGTCAAAAATCATCACATTGTTTGCTTAAATGGGTGATTTTTATTGTATGTAAGTACTTGAACAAATGTATATTTAATGCATACATATTTCATATATGTGTACATATATGTATTTATATATTATGAGAGTACAGGTGTAGATATAAAAAAAACAAAATAATGCTAAATAAAAAGTTGCTATGAGAGTAGAGATTTAGAAACTAGCAAACAGGCCAGGGTAAGAATGGAATAGCAGCAAAGTCTGGAGTTGGTCATAAAAGGAGGAATGGGATTTAATTAGGCAGTGAGTAACTCAGTAAAAGGACATTCTATGACAAAGGAGTAAAATAAAAAGTACATTTAGAGTTCAGTGCAGTCAAAGAATAGGATTCCTGTAGGAGAGAAAGATGATAAAGAATGAAGTCTGAGGTGAGATATCCTTGAATGCTGTGCACAAAAATCTGAACTTTATCTTGTAAAACAATAGTTCCCAATGGCTTGTTGGAAAAACAGAAGCATCAAAACCTCCTAGGAATTGTTTGATACATAATAATAATAGTAACAGTTTTGTGATCTCAATGCTAAAGATTCTGATTCACTGTGTCTCAGAATTTGTTTTTTTTTTTTTTCTTAAAGTTTCTCAATAGATTGATACATTGCCATATTTGGGAAACTGTAATAACAATTAAGAATCACAAAACTTTTTAGCAAAATGACCTGATAATTTGTTTTTTAAAAAAACTACTCTGGTAGCAATGCAGGCAATCATTGTCGTAGCCAGAGGAGATTCCAGAGGGGGTACAAATGAATACAAGTTTGTATTATCTAGTGTGTATAACAGAAAGAAAGAGGAAAGAAAGGAAACCAGTATTTATTAAATGCCATTATGTTCTAGGCCCTGTAAAATAAACATACTATATATCCAGAGATCTGGAGGAAGAAGAACATATATATCAGGAAAAAATGTACCAGTTACTATATTAGTTTTGTCATAGTTTTGCTTTAGATGTTTCCCACTGCTTGCATTTAGTAGCCAAAATAAAACTACTACTGGGAAAAATTTTATGTCAATATGTATGAGGCAAAAGATTATTTTATTCATTAGTTGTAAGATAGGCACTTTAAGAATATCCAGGTCACTTACTGATACTCTTACAAATAGAAGTGAGTAAAGAGTGGTCACTCTTCAAGTATTAGAACTATAATGAAGTTGTACCATATTTCATACATACATTGTGAAAATAATTCTGATTTTTAAAAACATACATTAAATTATACACATTTATAAAAATCTGTCTTGCCTGACCCTTCTGCTACTAAAATAAAAAACCATGTTTCTAACAGTCAGACACAAAACCTCATACATCTATCATATATATAATCCTCGATAAATCTTAGTTTTATTTCTTACATTTGCAGAATAATTCCATCCCTAATATTATGATTCTGTAACGTCTTATGATGTTTTCATGTACATTCTCCTCCTTATTTCCAAAACAGGCAATCAACTGCCAAATACTATTTAACTCATCATGCCTCTCAAGTCTCCTCTTCTTTTCATTTCTATTGTCCCCACAGGTTACATCCTTATTATTACACAAGAGAAAAATCTACCAAGCTGTCAATACAGTGAAAAGCATATAGCAAATGCTCCTTAATGATAAAGATTATTAGATTAGTATAGTTTATTTAGACTTCAACCTATAAAATCACAACTACTCAATGTATCCAACCCTCTATGATCAATTTTTAGTGAGACTGCAATCAAAGTGATTGTGCTCTTAATCATTCAATAGCTTCTTCTTAACTAATGGAAAAAAAAAATCCTTCACAGGCATTTTAAGGGCCTCTTCCATATGGCAAAGCTTTGCTTGTATGGTTTTCTCCTGAACAGTGGATTATTCTGACCGTATTAAACATGTATTGAAAATCAAGGTTATCCCCGAAAGATCACATGGTGGAACTAGGGTGAGGCATAGCCCTAAAAATGACTGTGTTCTTTAAATTTTGTGGTCTACACAATTAATGTCTCAATCTAGATCATCTAAAAATGTTACTTCTTCAATGAAATAGGTACATAGTCCTCTTAATAAAATGTGATTTCCTTTGGGCCCCCGAGCACTTTATATATCTTCTTTACATTTTTTCAACAAATATTTGTCAGGCACCTTCTATGTCCCCAGGCACTCATCTAGAAGTTAGAGATCTAATGATAGCACAGTGAAAAAAAACAGATAAAAACCTAGCCTTCCTACAGTTGCATTCCAGTGGGTTACAGTACCTCATAAATACATCTGCTTCTATCAGCATATTAAGCTTGCCACCAAGGACTAAATCTAATTAATCTTTGTATGTCTGCACATGGTACCTGCCCTATTTCAATTTAGAAAAAGACCTCTACATGCTTTACAAATATTTGAATTTAAGAATTATAACCAAATACAGATATGATTTCTTCTTCATTTGATCTTAAACTTACCTACTAATATCATTGTTGCTTAGGTCAAGTCTTTCCAAAGATTCTAGTAGTGTGATTTCATCTGGAACAGATTTTAACTTGTTATCCCGCAGGTCTAGCACAAGGATAGAATTCAGATGCTTAAGATGTTCTGCCCCTAACATTTCAATCTGGTTTTCACCTATGTGTAATTCCTACAAAACCAAATATCAATCATGTTATTTCAACAATCAATTTTATACTATGTAACACAAAGTTGAAACCTTAATTTAATTCATTGAAAAACATATGGAAAAAATATTAATTACTAAACCACTTAAATTTTCAATTATTTTAAGGTATCTTATAGCTAAAGGAAAATAGCAGAAACAAAATTTTCAAAAATTTTCTGGTAATTTAGAAATAATTAAAGGTTTTATCTGGCAGAAAGTTCAAAATTGATAAAGCTGAAGTAAAGAAGTGGTTTCATAGTTCTATTTATAAATTAAAATACAAATCCAATAACTATATTGATGAAAAATGAATGTTTCAAAACAAATTGATATATTTTGTTTATTTTTAAATTTTTAATTGAAGTTGGTTTAAAACACTACATAGGTTTCAGGAGTATAGCATTATAATTCAGAAGAAATTATAACCAACTGTTATTTAACATTTTCCTTAGCAATTATTATATATGCTTTCTCATTAGCAAAATCTATACTTATTAAGTAATTAATCTTATTAAATGACAACTTTTCTAGATTTTTCACTGTCACCACTTTATTTAAAAGAAACGTTTTAATGCTAATGCATAAAAGTATATGTAAGGGAGAACATAGTAAATTTGTTAGACAATATTAGTGGTATATAATTAAAACCAAAAGAAAGTAATTAATTTTAAATAGACCATTCTGATCAGACAAACATGTGAGCTGGTAAGTTATAAAACTAGATATATATTCTTTACTGGTCTTTAACAATATGATCTCAACTTACTAAATTAGCCTCACCATCTACCACTGTCCAATTACAAATCACTTACCAAATGAAATGAACAAATTCCTTTTTTTAAAGTTAACTATTTCTTTTTAAAAAACTATTATTGACAATACTATTAAAGTTCTAAATTTAAAATAGGAAAAACAGCACTTATAACCAATATATTTATAATATAAAACAAGATTATATCCTTTAAAAAATTCATTTTTATAATTAACTGTTAGAAAATAATATATTTACTTGTAATCAACTAAATAGTACCTTTAATAGCTTACAAGAAGGAAATTCTGGTAGAAAACGCAACTTATTCCTCCGCAAATAAAGCAATTCTAGTGATTCCATGCCAGCCAATTCAGGAGGTATAGTTTCCAAGAGATTTGCATTACAGTCCAACTGCTTTAATTCTGTAACACATATTTAGTAAAACACAAAATGATTTCAATAGAGAAAATATATCTTGGTCTATAATTGTATACACCTTCAAAAATAAGTGTATGTAATCACATGAGGACTTATGAACCTGGATCGTTACATAGTGCTATAATCATGAACACTAGAATACCACTAAATTAAACATATTAGATTTTTTTACATTTAATTAAAGAAAATTTAATTTAATATTTAATAATAGTCCCAGGTCACTTTGTAATAGATTGAAAAAACAAATTACTCTAAAAGTACTCTAAAAATGTATAGACTGTACATAATGAAGATTACCTCCCTCAGTTATAATAAATCTTTAAAAAGACGAAGCTTAAGTAGTTAAGGACCAATAAATATGCACGATACTAATTGTATGAATGGATGCCAAATAACTCTGCTAAGACACATTTATATTTATGGACAATTTAACTTTCTGTCAAAAGGCCTTGGGGTTTACAGATTCCCTCCATTCATTCATCCATCAAAACTGCCTCTTTTGCCCTATCTTCTTTATCCTCTTAAAAAATCACATGCTTTTCCTAATATACTTGACATATTGTACATATGTACATTAACAGCTCAAGAAAGATGTCCTTACTTAAAGCATCTCTTCTTGAATCTATCTTTTTTTTAAGACAGAATAGAAAACGAAAATGGAAAAAAAATAAAGGTCTTCTTTTCCTTAAGACTTCAATCAGCAGTTTTCTCCCTGATCCATATTAGACTCGTCAGTTTATCATGATCAGCGTATATTGTCCACAAAATCACTTTCAACCCTTAATTTGAATAGGCAATATAATTTCACCACCTTTCTTTGAAAATCTTTAAAATCTTTAGTCTTTAAAATGTAAACAATACACACCCCCTCTAACTCACAGAACTGTTGTGATAGCAAAATGATATACATAAAAGCATTTTCACAATGTAAAATACTATTCTTGCAATCCAGTCATTAATAGTGCAATAACAACTATTGGTGATAGCTTAAAAGTGTTCTGTTATAGCTGAAAAACAGAAAGCATCTGTATATTAATAGTAGTATACAGTTTTAGAAAAACCGCTAACTCAAAACTTTTTCTGTAGATTTCCTCATATGTTCCTCCATTCAACTTATATAGAACAAAATCCATGTTTCCTCACAGACACCCTCCAGATTATCATGTATTATGTTTAGCTCTACCTTCTACTACCTTTATTGAAAAATGGCAAAAGACAAGCAGACTCTTAACTACTAATATCCCAAGTAAAGGCTCCCCTAAAATGTCATTTCGACATATGACAAATTTAATGTAGGCATTTCTATTATAAATGACAAGTGACTAGTTAATCTAAAGTAAAACAGCCCAATCTTACAAATTCATCTCAGAGTGCTCTATAATCACTGGAAATCACTTCTATGACTTGCTCTACAAAAGATTTGAAAAAAATGAAGAGGATTTACTTATGATTAGCAAAAAGATTAGGTTAGGAAAAGACTACAGTTGATACAATGTGGTCATCCAACAAGACGCCTTTCAACAATCAAAAAAAGTACTACAATGATCTTAGACTCAAATTCAAGAATTCTAAAATGGTTAAGTATTTTAATTTAATAGTACTGAAATGTACCTCAATCTTTTTAATCCTTCATATCTAAAAAACTTTAAATATGATAAACTAAATGGTAATCTTTAATAAAACCACTAAATCTTAGAATTTTTTTAATAAAAAACATTGATAATTTGGGAATACTAGATTAACTTTAAACATAATGGGTCACCAAGAGAGTTCAACTACAACATAACCACTTATCATAGGTAGAATCTCCTACGAGGGGAATAATCTCTTAGGGATTGTTAAAGGGAGGAATAGATGAACAAAGAACATAGCAGTCAATTTCTCAAAATATAATTTTTCTGTTAACACTGGTCAACAGTGAGATCATTATTAACACATTGTATGCAGGAAACGTATTTATATGTTTTACGTTGACTGGTAGTAGAGCGCGGGACAAGTATTAATACGTTTTTTATAGACTAGCGGTAGAATGCGGATAACGTATAAATGTTTATTTTTATACTTAAAAAATTAGCAAAAATGGCCCACACTACCTGTTAGCGCGCAATAAAAACTATCCGCAAACAATGTGTTAAAAAGGCCCTAATCTGTAGTATCTTGGTGTGCTGAACATGAATATAACCCTGAACATTTTTTATTAGCTCATTTTGAAGATATTTCATATAATTCATTTTATATATTTCACTGTGTAAATTTACCCAGTAGGACAGCAACAACATCCTAACTCAGCCTAGAATGATGTAATAGTACATCGCAATGCATAATACCATCATGCACACATCATCCAGAGTTGATTGCATCATTTTCTGATGCAAGCAATACTACTGCCAGGCAGCTGCTGAAGTAAGCTGACATCAGCAGTGCACTATATAAAGCCCAGTCGGAAAGGTTGAGCATTGAAAATATATCAGACTTTGTGCCAGACAGTTGAAGCTACTGTTCCATATAACTGTTATTATTTTATCCATTTAGGCACAATACAGAACAATCATGCCTCGAAAGTGTGTTAATAGCATGGACAATTTCTGCTCTATTTGTGGGGAAGTGACATATGCCAACCAGAAGAAAAGTATCACTTCTCAAGTGAAGAAGGCTTATCATCTTTACTTGGGATGCAAGGTTGGCGACCAAGACAAGCCTTGGGCCCCGCATATATGCTGTGCTACATGGACAACACAGCTTTCACAGTGGTTAAATGGCAAAAGACCATCAATGCCGTTTGCAGTCCCCATGGTGTGGAGAAAGCCAAGCAACCACATAAAAGACTGTTACTTCTGCTTGGTTCCTCCTCTTTCCGGCAGAATAACGAAGCAAAAGAAGTTGAATAGAGTCTATCCAAAGATTCCGTCTGCATTGACACCAGTTCCACATGGTGAGGGACTGCCTATTCCAGAACCTCCAGCAGAATATTCTCTTAATTCATCTGATGAGGACAAGGGTTAGCTACAATATGATCAGCAAGCAGTGATCCAGATTTTCACTGTGGTGCATCATCAACCTCACACAGACTAACAACAGGAAGAACTAAATGACCTGGTTCATGATTTGGACTTATCCCAAGAACAAGGCAGAACTGCTAGGATCAAATCTCCAACAATGGAATCTTCTAGAAGAAGATGTCACAATTACATTCTATCGAAAGCTCCACCAGTAGTTGGAGCCTTTCTTCAGCAAGGAAAGTACTCTGGTATTCTGTTCCCATATTGAGGGCCTCATGAATGCCTTAGAAATCACTTATGACCCACAAGAATGGAGACTATTTCTAGACTCTTCGAAACTCAGTCTTAAGGCTGTGCTTTTGCACAATGGAAACCGTCTTCTATCTATTCTATTCTATTCCTGAACAGCTGTACAAGAGAGAAGCGAAGAAATCTAAGAAGTAGTCTTTGACTTGATTTTTTACAGGTATTAACCGTAAGCCTATTACTATTGGCATGCATCTCATGATGTAAACATCAATTTATTGCTGATTACAAAAAGAACTAGAGCCAAAATTAGAATTTGACTGTCATATTCGTTTTGAGCACATACAAATTGATAGGAATTGACTAATTTTATTTCAGTAACATGACTTTTGTAAAAATTTGTTGACCAGTGTAATTTGTAATCATATTTTCTTTTCCAGTTTTTGATAAGCCCAAGTATCTTTTGGGAGGTAACTCTTTAGGAAGTGTCTAGACAATAACAGCCTAAAGAAAATCTGACTGCTTACTATTGTTTGCATTTACCACCATAAAATCTACTATCTTACTTCTCTGTAAGTAACTGCATTAAAATTCATTTTTCTAGATGTAAGTTGCACCTTCATATTAGTGTAATTTTTTAAAATAGTGAAAATTTACTTTTCATTCTACTTATTTCTGCTGGCAAACTCTTCAGTTGATTACTGGAAAGATTGAGTCGCACCAAATTGGATAGAGAAGAAAAACTAGCAGGAACGGTTGTAAGACGATTGTTTGAAAGATCCTTTAAAAAGAGAAAGACAGAATGAATAAATGAATGAGTAAATAAAAAATAAATTATTCCTAAAGGGGATTTTGGAATTTGAAGAAAATTCAACAGAAAGACCATTTCAGATTTCGTAAATTTTATAGCTCTCACAGACTGACAATTTCACAGATCATCATTTATCTCAATAATGCCTAATAATGTAGTAGAGAGGAATCAGAATTCTGACTTCAAAAATATTTTACATAACTATTTCTGTTAACATTATTTGCTGCTTTATCAAGCACCACGTTTTCAATAAATCCATGTGTTCATCAAATATTTGTTATCTACAATAAATTAGACAAGCTAGATGGGTAAGCTACAATATGAAATGAAAAACATTTTTTCAAGAAAGAAAAATAAAGCTGAAAAATGACCATTTTAATTTTTGAGGGAGAAATATTTCTTAGTTCTTCTGCTGACCTTAGTATGTCAATATTAAGTCCAGATGTCTACTCTTTACTTTTCATGCATTCAAGCTTGTATAACTATCTTTATACCTCAATGTTTCTTTAAGTCTTTGCTTATGCTAGTTCTTTAAACAATTTTGAGAGTATTTCTTTAAGTAATTGTGAAAGTACTTCTTTTTTGAAATTCCGTTGAAAAGAAAACGTTATGAATCAGGTAATTCTTAATCATTCAAATTAGTTATAAACACTCCACTATCAATCAGCAAACTATTAGGGTGAGTGGCAAAAATGACTAACAGCAAAATGACTGTTTTCTGAAGATTTCCATTTAGGCTAATATCAAACAATTGAATTTTATAACTCTATATAAATTAATAAGATAGAAATGGTATTTAATAAGATAGAAATGGTATTTTTGTAAGCATACTATTATCATAATAACATAAAATGACAATCTACATTATAACCTACAATTCCAATTCTCTAAATTCTAAGAGTCAATGGATTATAAATAAGTAAGCATTCTGTAATATCAAAAGTTCAAACACTAAGCACAATGTAGACTGGTAGGAAAAAAAAGGTTTATTAGCAGAAAAACTAAAGAAAATAATCATAAAATGTAGCTTGGTTAGGAATACTGTGCCAATGTTAATTTCTTATTTTTTACAAATGTCTTATGCTTACATAAAATGTTAACATTTAGAAATGCTGGGTGAAGGGTATTTGAAAACCCTTTATACTATCTTTACAAGTTTTGTATGACTCTAAAATTTAAAGAAAGAGAAAACTTAAAAATGAAATTTCTATCAAAGATAGTAATTCACAATTCTTAAGACATTTAAAAAACCCAAATCATTCTAATTAATTCCCCTCAATTCTAAACAGAATTATTAATACAGCTTTTAATTATTGCAGTTAACATTAAGTTAGATAGAAAACCTAAGTATATAAATCAATCAGTACTTACACTGTCATCTCTTCAATAAATGTTCTAGTATTGTACTAAACATTTCTTACATAACTTTAAGAAATACTACTAGTTTAAATCATTACAAATTTTTATGGTTTTAGTAATACGCTATTATTCACATTTATTATCTCTAAAACAAAAACATCCTTAATAGGCAAATACCAATCTGGAAACCCATAAAATACAACTGGGAACTACAGAAAGTTCTTTTTTAACTTTCTATTCGAAAGAGACTGTTTTTTATTCATTTGTTATCTACTATCACTAAATTCTACATGCAAATCTGATGGCTCCCTCTTCTGCCATTCATTTTATAGATCTAAATCTTTCATTTTCCAACTTAGGGTGACTTTGCAAGAAAAAGGGAAAACAAATTACCAATTACTAATATAGCAAACTAAGTGAAATGCAGTTTCTGATTATCTAGCCATACAATCAGCTAAAATTCCGTGATTTCAATCCTACATCCAATTGCTCAGCCTGATAAAAAATTCCACCAGCCCCAAATTATACAAAAACTAGAAATCAAAACTTACTAAATCTTCCAAATTGAAAAGTTGTTCAAATTCCTCTGATATGCAGGTGAGTTCGTTATGTTGGAGATATAGGCCCTTCAGGTTTTTCAAATTTGCAATTTCTTCAGGCAGTATTTTCAGTTTGTTATGGCTATTATTGATAAAATAAATGCTGAATAATTTGATGACAACATGATAAATACTTATAAAGGTATATTTGTTAGTTAACTATATGGACTCATTAAAAATATGAGATACAGTTACTAATTCAAATACTTATCAAATTTCATATCCTAAAAGTCTACACTTATTACAATGACCATAATCTAATCAAGTAGATTTCAAAGAAAAATAACAAATAAAGGTTTTTAACCAAACAACATGTCCTTGTTTCTTTATAATCAATTTTTATATGCAATATGAAAGCAGATAATGGATCATTCATTAATTTTTATACTGTTTATATGAGTTTTAGGATTTTGACAAAGATACACATACAATGGTGTCACATCTTATTAGGTATTAAACATAGCACTTAAAACAAAAATAACAACTTCTATTTGAGGCACCAGCATATTCAGCTCAGTGTAATATGCACTCGACTCTTTTTTTGTGTGTGCTTAGTCTTAACTCCTCAGCTTAGTCCTGCTATAGAGATATTTAGCTTGTTGGTTTTTGTAGATGTCCCAAGTCACTTAAGATGATGAATTCTCTGATAATTAAGAGCTGATTTAACTTGTTCCTAGTTTTATCTCAACCATTCACTGAGGAATTCTACTCTCTTTTCAAGCCATGCATACTTATTTTACAAATGATGAGAGATAAGAGAACTATATAAGGTAGTAACTATAAATTTACATTAAATTATAGTAAAATTATTTGGAATTAAAATACAAAAAAAATAGCTTCTAAATTAAGAGCAATAAAAAGCGTTAAAAATCGGTTACTATTTGTTACTAAATTGAAATTTTTGCATGTTGCGTAGCGATATAATTCTAGCTATATATTTCTTCCATATCCTTTCCTATCCTATTACTTCTATCTTAACACTAATACTCTTAAGCATTCGAGACAACACTTAAGTAGTGTGCCAAAGCCACCCCCACTCCGATACTAATTCACCTCTTACTCTGAACCTTCCCCATTCTTGCCTTTGAAGGCCACATCTATGCCTTTGATTTGTAAGGGAAAGAGGTCCTAGTATAATTATAAACAATTAATGCCTTTTTGAGTATGCATAAATATTTTTACTGATTTATGGTAATTTAAAATTTTTCGCATATGAGGACTATTATTTGAGGAAGTATTGTCCCTCAAACCAGTTAATTCATCACCAGAAACTGAGACTTCACTATTTTATGTTGGATACATCTGTAAATATATCTATTTTATAAACCATCATTTTTAAAACGATATTTTGAACACTTAAACCTTTTCATTTTTTTCTCTAGAATGAAATTTCCTTAAGCCCCTTTCCCTTAATCTGTGTATATATAACACATAAGGGCACTTATTCTTTCTTAAAAGTAGAGGTATGCATTGAAGGCCAAACAGAATTAGCTAGAACCTTGTACCTAGCCAACCATATACATACCACTAAATACAAATAACATTAGTATTAGAAACCCAAAAATTCTCAGGAAAGTTGAAAAACTGCTATTACCAAAACCATGAAATTTTCTTATCATTGATAATTATTTTAAATTTCTTCCTGCTGCTTAGCACCTATTCTTTCAAATATCAAAGTAACTTTAGATATCATCAGAGGATTTCTGAAATAACCATTAAAAATTTGTTTTATAAAATAAAAACAAAAACTATTTTTTAAAAAGCAGCTGGCCTCAGATTTGTAAACCAAAAATTACGTAGGCAACAAAAAATTAAACAAAAATAAAAATAAGAATTAAAATTTAAAATTCTTATAAAATTTAAAATGCTTTAGTCATTTTCTTCAAAAAGTGATTAATATAAAAATATTACAAAGATAAAAATGATTATCTAGTTTCAGAAAAAACATTTAACAATTATTAGACTTACACCATTGAAGTAGTTATATTAGTGTAAATAAGCTTATAATTTACCTGACATTAAGTTTCTGAAGATTCTCTAACTCTCCTAAAGCTGAAGGAAGCGATGTCAGCTGATTGTCATGTATCTAAAAGTTATTAAAAGACATATTAGTTTCATAATTAAAAAAATATAAGCTTGGCCATTTACAAAATTCTTATACACATTAACTCATTTAATTTCTTTTTTTTTTAAAGATTTATTTATTTATACATACCAGCTGGGGTACAGACCAGAGGCATGGGGTGGCGAGAGCGTTCACCAGAGACAGAGCGGAGAGCAGAACAGGCAGATCAGAAATACACTGCTGACGGGAGCAGCGGGTGAGGCAGGAGAGGTCTGCCGCACCATGTGGGATTCTCCCCAGCTGGACCTCGAACTTGCATCGCGAGCTGTCCACAGCTCCACAGCGCAGCGCTCAACCGCTGCGCCACCAGGGAGGCCCAACTCATTTAATTTCTAAGAACAATTATCAGCCCTGGTTTATGGATAGGGATACTGAGGCACAAAAAGGAACTTTCCCAAGCTTATACAGCTATCAAGAGGCAGAGGCAAAATTTGAAGCCTGGTGTTCTGACTCTTCATGCTTAACCATAATGTTGTGCCAAATATAATAAGCTGTTATTCTTCCTTGAATTCTATTAATTAAACATGGATATTCTGCTTATCAAAGCCTAAATTTGGCTTGAGAGTTAATATTTATAATCATTCAACTTACATCAAGAACAGTCAGTGCAGGCAGTAGCCGGAGGTCATCTGAAAGTGACTGAAGTTTATTGTTTGAAATGATCAGTTTGGTCAAATCAGTCTGCTCCCACCATCGATCAGTAGCACCAAATGAAAGAGTTTGATTAGCTTCCTCAGGGACATCCACATTTATTCTCCAGACACACTGAGGCACTATTTCCAAAACCACACAAATAAAGAAAACAAGAAGATATTAAGTGACATATTTTTATAATAGCAATTCAGTTTATCTACTAAAAAGCAGTCATTGAGACTTTTTTTAAACTTCCAACAAATAGCAACAAACTGCAACTAGATTATAATGATTTGATTTTATTCAAAAACAGAATATGTAATATGCATTTTACTTATTAGATCTCACTTTCAACTTCACTCAACCTTATTTACTATGCACATAATCCACATTGCACAATGTAGTAGGTATATAAGACAAAATAAATGGAATTTATCATTATGCTAATAGAACAACCAGGAAGGTATAGAAATCAACATACACGATACAATAAATTCCTATAACAGAAATATAGACCAAGTGTGAGAAGGGAGCAGAAACAGTAATGGCCAATAATAATAGCTAACATTTACAGATACTATACAACTTTCTAACAGACTAACTCATTTATATCTCATAACAACTCTGTGAAGTAGAAGCTATTACTATTTTCATTTCATAAATGAGAAAACTGGAGCACAGAGAGAATGTATAATTTACCAAGAATTATATAGCTAGTCACTAACAGAGATAGGATTCAAACCCTGGCAGAGATGCATATTTGGTCACTCAGTGAACATTTGAGAGGCATATCTAACTCTGGTTGCTGCTCTCTATTTAACCTGACATACAATTTTATTTGTTATCCCACCACACAACACTGTGTTCACTCTATTGCAATAGATACAGCAATTCCAGTAGCACAGCAATTAATACTATCCAAGCTGAACAAGAAGAATCCATAGAATCACTATAGAACTTGAAGCTCCAGAAGATATTAACTTGCTACAGATTGTAGTAAAACTATTTTAAGTATAATCCTCCATTTCTTGATAAAAGCAGGACTCCCTATGGGTATAATTTAGAACACTGGCCTTACATTAATCAAAGCAACCACTGGTTAGCCACTGCAGTGACCCAGTTTCAAGTTCAGGATACCAAAATACAACTCAGGAAAAAGTACTCTGACATAAAGGTTTTATAGAAGAAAAAAAATTAGACCCTGAAATCCATGAGACTGTATTACATGTATATTGATAGAAGGTCTAGATAAGTAGACAAATATACCATGTGACAGTTTGAGACTAAATATTGGTAAGATGTCACTTCTCCACAGAGTGACTTACAGATTCAATACAATCCTAATAAAAAAAATCCCAGAAGGTTTCTCTGTAGAAATTATCAAGCTGATTCTAAAAAATATACTGAAATACAAAAGAATGAAAATAGGTTAAACAACTTTGAGACAAAAAAAGTTAGAGGACTTGATAGTTACTTGATTTCAAGTCCTAGAATAAAACTTTTCAAGACAGTGTGGTATTTGCTTAAAGACAGACACAGATTCAGAGGAAAGTAGAATTCACAAAAACTTCCAGGCAACAAAATATTGTCAATTGATTTTTAACAAAGCTGCCAATATAATCTAGCGAGAAAGGAACAATTTTTTCAACAAATGATGCTAAGACTATAAATTCACATAGATAAAAATAATAAATCAACCAAGTTTACTTTGTAATACACTCAAAAATTAATTCCAAATAGATTTAAAATATAAATGTAAGAGATAACTAAAAACTCTAAAAGAAAATAGCAGAAAATCTTCATAGCTTCAGGATGGATAAAATGTCTTAATACAGAAAAAGTAACAATTATTTAAAAACCTGACAAGCCGAATTTCATCAAAAAACTTCCATTTTTCTAATGATATTAATAAGACAAGTCTTAGAGTAGGATAATATTTTGATAATATACCCTACAAACGTCATTCACTAAACTGTCTGCTAGTGCTATTTATGAGCACTTTAAAAGAATAAACCAATAAATCAAGTCATTTTTATATAAAGGACTAGGGAAAGCCCAGTGGTAAATATTCTAATTTTCTCCACATTTTTTTATTTATGGTTACCAATGGCCTCATTACATTAATTAAAGAATCCTATATTGACAAACCACAATTGCAGTGTCACTTTCAAGTTATCTTTAAAGTTTAATAAACACACAAATGCACACGCCCCAGAGAAAATTAAAGTTATATGAAACATATTAAGCTACAATTTGAAAATGAGTCAGAGCAATTTATCTTTATGGTTTAGAACAAACACCTAAGCCATTTTTATGTTAGAATGCATGAGACAAACAGTCCTTTCCAGAAATCCAGAGAGGAAATTATAAGATAAAAATGAAACAATGCTAAATATACAAAAAATACTTTTACCAATCACTGTTAAGAGAAAAACAAGCTTGAATTTATTACTTTAATTGAGGGTCAAAAGAACTGAACAGGCACTTCACCAAAAGAGATACTTATCAAAAGATGGCAATAAGCACATGAAATGATGTTCCACAACATGTCAACAGAGAATAGTAAATCAATACAATGAGGTAGGATACACTAATAAAATGGCCCTACTGGCAAGAATGTAGAACAACAGGAACTTTCATTTACTACTAATGGGAATACAAAATAGTATAGTCACTTTGGAAGACAGTCTGGCAGTATGCTAGAAAGGTCAGCATAGTCTTACCATGTAATTCTACATTGGGGCTCCCAGATTTTTACCTGAATGAGTTGAAAACTTATGTGCTCACAAAAACCTGAACATGAAAAGCAGTTTCATTCATAATTTCCCCAAACTGGAAGCAACCAAGATGTCCTTCAACAGATGAATGAATGGACTAACAAAATGGCACATCTATACAATGGGATAATATTCACTGATAAAAAGAAATGAGTTATCAAGCCACAAAAAAGACATGGGGAAAACTTAAATGCATATTGCTTAGTGGGAAAAATTCCTCTGAAAAAGCTATCTACTGTATGGTTCCAATTTTTTGTTCAAAATTTTAGAGAAGGCAAAAACTAAAGAAACAGTAAAAAGATTGGTGGTTGCCATGGCTTCAAGGAAGCAGGGTAAGGAACAACAGGTAAAGCTCAGGAGATTTTCAGGGCAGTGAGACAATTTTATATAAATACTATAATGGTGCAAACATGACCAAAATAATGCATTTGTCAAAACTCATAGAACTGTATAATACCAAAAGTGAATAATAATGTAAACCATGGACTCTAATTAGTAATAATGTGTTAAAATTGGTTCATCAATTCTAACAAATGTACCACACTAATAAAAAATATTTACTGAGAGGAAACTAAGCTGGATAAAGAAGGTATAAAGGAATTCTACAGTGCCTACTCAATTTTCTGGAAACGTGTTCTCAAAAGATTTGAAAGTATAACTGTTTGGGGAAAAGGCAGTTATTGTTATTGCTGTTACAGGATTCTGAACAGGGATGAGAGACCTTATTATAGATATTTAGAGGCAAATTTCCAAAAAAATTTTTTTTTAAAGATTTATTTATTTATGCATACAAGCTGGGGTACAGGCCAGAGGCGTGGGGTGGCAAGAGGGTTCACCAGAGACAGAGTGGGGAGCAGAACAGGCAGATCAGAAATACACTGCTGAGGGGAGCAGCGAGCGAGGCAGGAGAGGTCTGCCGCACCATGTGGGATTCTCCCAGGCTGGGTGTTGAACTCCCATGGCCGCTGCCGACAGCTCCACAGCACAGCGCTCAACCGCTGGGCCACCAGGGAGGCCCTAATTTCCAAAAATTTTTGTACCTTGTACTAGGAACTGCATTTTGTAAGCTTAGTAAGATCTTTTTTTTGGAAAGATAAGACTTGGTAATGACACTGATTTAGAGGTTATGATTTAAAAAAATAAATAACCCAGGAAATCAGTGAGGAGGCCATTGTAATAATAACAGTAAATAATCAATTATTACTGTGTATTTGTTATGTACCAAGTACTTTATGTATATTATGTCACTTAAATGCTAATAGGTTATATTATTACTACCACACTATAAACAAGAAAGTCAAGCACAGCAAAATCAAGCATCTCAAAGTTACAAGAGCAAAGGTACAGAGATAAGAAGCATGGTCCCGTAAGGGACTATAAGTAGTTCATAATTAGAGATCTGAGTGTCAGGTTTAATGACAAAAGATGAAGCTAGATAGAGAAACACCTTCTGTATTATGGTAATGGATATTCATTCTTTACATACAAGTTACAGATCCCATGAGCCTCTCCCATTTATAACTTTTCTTTCCTATGAAATACTATACATTCATTGATTCAACATCATCTGAATAGCTAGTATATACCAGGTTTTGTGTGAGGCTCTGTTTATACAATAATCACTCAAATGTCTCTGATACATGTCGTCATGGAGCTCAGAATCAAAATTCATTTGCTCTCTAAAACTTTATGGACTAAGTCATCTGGATCCAATCAATAAGTATATTCCAACACACCACTTAATATTTGGAAACATTCATCCATTTACTTAGTCCTTTCACAAATGTTTAACACTAATGCACTTTGTATCAAGCACTATTTCCAGTTATAGGGATTCAACAATGAACAAAACAAAGCTCCCTGACCTTGAAGAATTAACATCCTAGTCCTTAGGCACTGAAGACAATATACAAACATGATATAAATGCTAGTAGTGATAAATGTTGTTAAAAAGAAGAGAGTGTTAGCAATGGCAATTAGATAAAATAATTAGGAATGGCCCTTATGAGGTGTGACCTCTGATCAGAGTCCTAAGGAAACAAAGGAATGATCCCTAGTCAGGTATCAAGGAAAATGTGCCTGGGTTTGGGGAAAGCAAGTGTAAATGCACATCTGTAGTTTCAAAATATTCATGTTCCTACTTACTACACACTTCCCCTGGTGAGGCAGAGATTTGAAGTCATATATCCTTTCATTCATTCAGCAAGAATTTGCTTGCTTAGTCTCACATTCGCTTTGTATGGTATCTATTTTCACCCTCAATTCACCAAAGATGTTCATTATTCCTTGTTTGTAGGACTTTGCCCAGCTGCATACAGAAAAAAGGGTCTTGGAGTGGCATTCACTCTTGGGTTCACAAAGACACACATAAAAAACCTTAGCATTGGTAAAGTGACACACGAAATCAAAAAGAGGAAAATAAGGGACCTATTATTTGCTAACTAATTTAGTCATACATTATATTGTTTCTCCCCCAAAATATGAATATCTTAGGGCCTGCGCTTACATTTTGTGCACATTCACAGCAAGGTCCCATCATCCGAGATTCCTGGACGTAAAGCAGGAACGAAATCGGGTTGACCCAGTCAAGAGGAAATGTGATGAGGAATTACAGCAACTGAAATCAGAGTACCGAGCATCCTGACATCCTAATTCCTTGCCTGAGGCAAGGCGGCGAAAGTCAGGTCAGAGGTAAGGGGGTGGGAGGTCCTGGAGCACAAGCTTTCGGACAGGACGCGGGTCATACCTCTGGATCTTACCTTCAGTAAGGTTCCGACCCGACAGGTTTAACTGGCCACTCTTCCTCGCCGTCTTTAAGAGTCCCTGCGGCACCGAGGTACTATAGTCACCCCTCTCGGCTCTGAAACCCGCCCGGGGATCCCGCTCCCCAGCCCGCTTCAAGCGCGACATGTTCAAACCCCGGAGCTCTGAAAGTGAGCCCCGCCCGTGACGCTAAAAGGTGGCGCGGCGGCTGCTCCCGCCCCTCTGTGAGCGCGCGCTCAGTGTACTGCGCTCGTGGCCCATCGCTGGGCCTTCGCTCTCCGCGGCGCGGCCCAGATGTCGTCACCGTCAGCGCCTGGGGCTGGAGGACAGAGGAGCCCTTTCCGTTGCCGGTGCCGGCCTTGTGGCTTGGAATTACTTCGCTCAAGTAAGTGCGTTTAACGAACTGAAGAGGGGCCTGAGGGTTTAGCGTGTGCACTATTACTGCGACTCCAGCCTTCTCCTCTGTGCTCCCGCCGTGGCGAAGGGGTCCGGAAAAGGTAACCTTTTCTTTCCCCTTGCGTGGCCTGAACGTAGGCCTTGACTAAAACTTGAAACCTGGGCGCGGTCTGCAGCCTCTCCGGACCCCAGCCTGTGTTTGTAGCTGGTGGTGGCGTGAGAGCTCCATCCTGCGTGAATAACGAAGCCCACTGCTTTCTTCAAGTCTGCACTCGGATTCCTAGAACCCTTGCTCCGTGTCTGTTGTATTGAGTTTATAGCCTAGCAAATGAGGTAGTGTGAAACGAAAGGATTGGCAACAAAGAAGGGGCGGGGGGTGGGGGGTGAAGGAGGGGAGCTTAATAATGAAAGTTCTCACTACTCGGCGGTTTGGAAGCATTAGTTTAGGTTGGAGAGAGGCCACCTTGGATTTTGGAGTTCCAGGTCCGAGTTCTAATCCTAGCTGATTCTGTACGTTAAAAGCTATGCAACTGTAAAAGGCAGAATGCTCACTCTGTTAAAGCTCACTTATTTTTGATTAGAGAGAATAATCCCCATTTCATTCGGTTTTTGAAACAATGAAGTAAAGGTAAAAGTTTTAATATTGAGCTCTTGCAGAGGAAAAGGACTCACGTTCAGAATAGAAAATGAAAATTTTGTTCGGTGACGATTTTTCTGGAAAGTTAGTTTCTGTCTGGTATGTATAGCTTTATTGATTCGTTCAGTGAATAATTATTAAGAACTCTTCTCCAGTACTGCCAAGGGTACTTATTCTTTTGACTGAAGTGATTTTGTTTTTAAAAACATAAACCTAGAAATAGCTTCCTAAGCCTCTTTCAACTTAACTGAGCAACAATAGGATAGTTAAAAGGTAGGGTGATCTCCCTCTGACAAATTCTGCATCATACACACTTTTGCCTGAGTCCAGATTCTTGTTACCTGTAAAATTCTCTTTAACTCCCTCCCTCTGTGATGCTTCTTTATTCTCTGGACTTCACTAAAAGTGAACAGCGGAAAAGTGCCAATAGTTAGACTACCCAGCAAGGAAAGAACCATAGCAGTTTTTGCAAGGTCTCTAAATGATTGGGGTGTTGGAGGTGGGGAACCACTGACAGGAAGACTAGTATGTCTTGACAATAATGATTACTAAGTTACCTGGTGGTCCTTTACTAAGTGCCAGACTCAGCGCTAATGCCACTTCTTTGGCTGTCTTTTATTTAACACGATGATCAGTTTTGTAAATGAAGAAATTGAAAAAGGGATTAAGACACTTGCTGAAGGTAACAAGTTTCTGTAAGTGATATGTCCAGGAAGTAGAACCTAAATCTGGCTCCCAAACCATTCTTGTTAATCAGTTTAATTTGCCTGGTGGATTTTGGTTCATCCTTTTCAACTTGCTTTTATCGTGAAGCCATTTTAAGGAACAATTCAGTTATGTTCTAAAAGAAATGTGTTTATTAATGGAAAACCCATTTTTATAGGCTTTAGCAGCCTACCTTTGGAGGATGAATTGCTCAAGTATAAAATGTTACAGTTACCATCACTCCCCTTCGCTCCTGTGATCGACTGTTTAGTTCAAAATTAACTTAAAATAAAAAGCAAGGTGTAATTTTTTTTCATTTGTTGTGCTTCTGCTTGAAAGTACATATTTTCTCACTGACCTTTAATCATAATATTGTGTTAAAATATTGTTTCATTTTGTATATGAGAAGTATATCCCGTTTAATGGCAAAATAATTCTGAGAAATCCAGGTGACCATAGACTTGTAGTAAACTTAATGTGTAAAAATTTTATTAGTATATATTTGTAGTACACTGTGTAAAGTATCTGTGAAGCAAGTGAAAATGAAATGACGTTTGAAATTATTACCTGATGCAGTCGGGAAAAATTACTTATTTTATCTCAAATTGATGGAAACAGAAAACTTACCAACTTGAATTAAGCGTCTTTATGAGAGAGTACCGTTATATATAGTTATACTTTTGGGAATTAGTGCTTTATATCAAATATTTTGCTCTAGAAGAATGTGTTACTCACAAAAACTCCAACCCTTGTTCGACATGAACATTTAAGTGAAAGTATTTCCTTTTTTTAAAAAAAAAATATTTCATATACTTTATTAAAATAATGTGGAATGGATGTATGATATCGTAGCAACTAGAGACTATTGCACAGCTACCTTTTATGACAGAATTTATTTAGTTACAATTTAATGTCTTTATTTTGTTAAAGTAATGGGAGGTTTCATTCTCTTAACTTCTTTGTTAAATGGAAAAGAAAATGAACCTGAGAATCATATGAGCCAACAAATGCTGTTCAGTTTCATAATGGGAAGACTACTATACCTAGTAAGATAAAGTGTTTGACAAAGTGGCCTATCTCTACCATTAAAATTTAATAAGACATTTTCAAACATGACTGTAACACTTAGGAAAGCTGAAAGGCACAATTGATAAAATGTATTTATTGAGGCAAATTGAGAACTTGTAATGAAAGAAAATGCCTATGTTTAAAAACATCAAATAAGAGCAAAGGAGATTTGTTTTGCAAATATTTCTAGAATTTTCTTGTGGAGAGAACAGATTTAGCTTACTTTGAATATATCTTTCAGAATATTGCCTTATCAGTGAGAATCGCTATTTTATGATAGTTATTTAGGCAAAGAACATTTTCTCCCTTTTTTTCATATTTGCAAAAGTATTTAAATACATTTTAAGTTCACATTAAAACTTCTAGGAGAGAAAGGCTAAGATGAAATATACAAAGATAATAGAAACACATATACATTGATCTGAATACAGATCAGATACATTATCTGAACAGAATCCTAGAGATGGGTTTAGATGAACTCAGATCATCCTGCAAAAAATCAGTGTTTCTTAAATCATGCTGTGAAATGTCTTCCTATAAGATTAAATTTAATTTATATCATTCAAAATACATAGAACATTTTCTAACATTGATTATTGATTGGAGTTGTTACACATAACATTGCTTATTAAATGGTTTTTGCATTTAATTTTTTTATTCTCATGTTCTTACTACTCCAGTAAAATTTTCTTTATATGTCCCATTATCAAAACATTGTTTTTAAATGTCAAAATTGAGGGCAAATTACAGAGAACATTTTTTCAATATTCAGCTTCAAAGAAGTTTGTTACACAGATCTCTTAGTTTCTTTTAAAAATTTCAACTTGCAGTTTCATATTTGTTTTCCATTCAGACCTATAACTGCCACTTTTGAAAATAGTGGAAAACATTCTTTACTAATTTCATTGAAGGCAGTGCATATTTTGCATTTTTATTTATAGTTTCAAGTTGTATTTGTTGTTGGAGTTGTGTGTGGCAATTTTTCTGATGGAGATAATGTTTCTTCTGGATTATATCTATGATCACACTGCTGCTCTCTCACTTTTGAGTCATAAAATTTCTTCGACGAGGCTTAATATTTGATTCTCTACTTTCAATACAAAAGAACTTAAGTCTACCCACTTTAGGAAAATATTTTTATTTTCCTTCTACAAATAGACTTTTCTCCTAATTACTTTTACTTTATTTTTCTATTAGAAAAAGTTGAAACTGGGTGGCTATATAGCATTCTTGCTTATATTATTAAATAAAAAGCACTATGGTATTTATTGGTTGTTCTAAAATCAGCTGAAAATTGTATCCTATTATTTTCAGTGATTCTTAATCTTAGCCTTTAATAGCTCATTTTTCCAAGATTAATGTGTTCTATGGTGTAAAATCTTATTTGTAACATTAATTGTATTAGGTGATTTTTTTTTTTTTTGCTTTAAAGTAGTAGAGTAATAGAGGTAAAATTATGACACCAAACCTTAGAGTATATCTCATCTTATTCTGTCTTCAGTTGTGTTAACACCTGTGAAACTACTAGTGAATACATCTTTTTAAAAATTAATTTTAATCAGAATTCACTATTTTAAAGTTTGCCTGTGTCATCTTGTGCAAGTCACTGAATTGTTGCAGTGCTGTTGGATTTGATTTGCAACTTCATTTGCTTAACATAAGAGAGAGAGACAGAGACAGAGACATTGAATGATTATACATGGCAAATAACTTTGTGTATAAGCAAAGCGCGCCACCAACTTTCATAAGAGGAGATACAGTCCCAAAGACTTTTTTCTTATATCAACTTAAATTGGCAAGGGAGTCAGCTGGAAAATGAATAATTTGATAGTTTGTTGACAGTCACAATCAAGAGATTTTTAGTTAAAAATCTCAAATTTCAAAGTAAGATATTTATACTCACAATTGCATTTAAGATAAATGCTAGTTTAATTTTCAGGATACCTACAAACCATCCACAGTTTTTTCTTCCCTTCATTTAAAAATCACAGTTAAATATACTTAAGTAATTTGAAAGCTATCATCATTGGGGTGTTGAAATGCTGAGTATTTAAATACTTGGTCTCTAATATGCCAACCTGTGAAGTCAGCTTTGCTCTTTATCTTTCTAGAGGTCCATGTTTTGCACTCATCCCTAAACTTACATATCCTTAATACAGCTTTGATTATCTTTCATTTTAGATGCTGACCTTTTTGCATCTATGTGTGCCATTGATAAAGTGCTGCTTTAGTATCAAACTCTCCATGAAAATTTGAGATCGTTAGTGTCTGTTGCAGCATACTCTTGAAGGAGAAAGGGCGCCTGATAATAATATTTCATATTTACTGCTACTTAAGAGAACACAAAATATTTTCACATTGGATAGTAATGCTCTAAGGTGAGACAGAAATGTTGTTACTCAGCCATTGAGAAGATTAAGTTGAAAACTGACTTTCCTTAATGGTACATACCACTTACTGAGTTCTGTGTGCTGGGCACTGTTCTAGGTGCTTTACAAAAGGGAATTGGGGCTTGCAAGGCCAATTAGAGGCAGCACCTATTGTGTTAAAGAAGATGCACAGTGGAGTAGAGTGAGGAACTTCTTTACATGTACATAATTTGAATATTTAGCACATGCATTTATTACTTAATAATAAGTTAAATAGGCCACAAACAAAAACCTATGTTAAAATATGGAATCTCAAATAAAAAACTTTTCTCACTATGTAAACTGATTCTTTTGATTCTTATCTTTCATGTGAATGATAGAGTAGAATTAGTCCTAGCTTCCAGCCTAAAATAGCGTCATTATGAAATGGAGCCCCGTTGAGTCATTTTTCAAAATGAAAATTTTTATTTGTAGAGTAGGGATAGTAATAGTAGTTAGTATTTCTATTTTCCAAGCATTTATATTAATATTCTCACTTCATCCTCACAGCAAACTAGTGAGGTAAGCATTATTATTGTCTCCATTTTTTCAGGTGAGGAAATTGAAGCACAAAGGAATGAGTCAAAGTTCATCATTATCTTAATTGGTGAGCAATCCCCATCTGACTCCAGGGCTGCATTCTTAATCACAGCAACACCTTTTAAGTTTTGTGAGGATTAAAGGACATTACCAAAGCATTCAGATAATGTACACTTATTACTAAAGTTGAGTTTAATTTTTACCAGTTTTATGAGTTCAGAAATACTTTCCCTTTGTAAAGAGAAAGTTAATTTTACTACATAGGAAAAAACACAAATGTTGCAAATGCCTAATTCCTTGATTAGGGAAAACTAATATTAAAGTGGTTTAAACTACTTAATCATAAAGATATATGTAATTTTACTGAGTTTTTTTTTTTTTTAAGGCTGTGAAATATTTCTTCAAATGGCCTTTTCTCAATTGAGAATCCAAAAGGATCTTATATAACAGTGGATTTTCTTGAGTAGCTAGTCCAGGAGCTTCCCCATCAAAATATTTTGTTGGTCCTGTTCAATTCAAAAGGCCAAACAAATCTGTACAGATAAGTTGTGGTTTTTGAAGCTACATATATTCAGTATAGCTAAGTACAATACATTGTTTATATGCATATAGGCAGCAGTATCTCAAAGCTCAAACTACTACTTTTTTCCTGTGTTAATTGTAAATACAAAGCTCTGAAAAAAGTGCATCCTGGTTTTTGTTCACAATATCAAGGTGTTCAAATCCTGTGTTATCAATTTTTAAATGTAGATAAAGAATCCCCTCTATTGATAAACTATATAAATTAAACAAGTATTTGGAAACAAGTAGATTTTTTTTTGTCCCAGAATGTGTATTTGTGGTCTCTTCCTCTATCCTCTCCTAATGCTAATTTATCTTTTAGCATTTTCCTTTCATGTAGATGGAGCCAAGGGAAAGTGAATGAGGGGTTTACCATTTTGATTTTAAAATAGGTATTAATATTTATAGTATTCTCTAATTTATAAATTAGAAATACAGTTGTGTAAGTTGTAGAATAAAGAGTATAAAATAGATCTACAGCTAAATTTTTTGAAAGTTTTTATTTTCAAGGTTTTTCTTACTGCATTCTGTAACTATTGGGGGGAAAATAGAGCAGAATACATTTACCACTTCCAGATTTCTCTGTAAATCTCAAAAATGCATTCCTGTTCATTGAGCCTTTGTTGAGCAGATTAGGTGAAGCATTGTAAAGTTTTTTGGCACAAAGATCATACTCAGTAAGTTTTTGCCAAATGCTGACTTTGTATAATTTTGTTGGGCATGAGAAATACAAAAATTAGTACATTGCCTTACCAATTTTCAAAATGTGTTTGATAGATGACCTGCTTAGTTGCTAAAAGATCTATTGCTAGTTAAAAGTCGCAAAATTGTGTAATTTTTTTGTCATGGTAAGGCGTACTGTCATTAGGCGTATCTGTGCATGTCTTCACATTCTAAAATGTCAACTTGTGTAATAAAATGTAACATTGTATCTGTTCTGAAGGTTTTCGTGATGACAAATCAGATTGTTACAAATTTAATGTTACAAAAATGTGAGCACAGTAAAGATTTAAGAAAATCTTATAGTGATGGAAATCTTCGTGGCTTATGTGGAAATTCATTTGTAACTGGACATGGCTGTAGATTTTTGCCTCGTATAAAGAAATAAATATAGTGAGCATTTTTAATAGTTGCTAAAGTGTCTAGTGTTTTGCAAGGAAGTGATTGATTGCTTTAAAAAAAGTTAATGCCTTCCACTTGTCTCTTCTACAAAGAACGGAAAAAAAGCGAGCACAGGGACGACGCCTTTCACTGGACCGCGGTCTCCCTTGCGTTTATCTGGCTGCAGGCGAGTCTTGCTGGGCCTGCGCGGGGTGGAGCCAACGGTGACGCGCCCGTGCGCCGCTAGGCATTGTGGGCAGCTCGGGCCCGCGATTTAGGTGGTTGGAGGCGTGGTGGGGGCGGACGTTTGTTTTCTCGAGCTCTCCGACTAGAGCGCGCTCTTCCCTCCCCCCCGGCGCGCGGCGGGGCGGAGAAACGGCGGCGGTGGCGGCAGCGGCTGAGCAGCAGTAGCTGTAGCATCGGACACTCCTGTCTCCTTTCCAGCGAACCGGTTCCTCTCCCCCCTCCCTCTCACTGTTTGTTGTGTGTTTGATGTGTTAAAGCAGGAGCGAGAACCCGAGCAGCGCCATGAGCAACACCACTGTCGTCCCCAGCACTGCAGGCCCAGGCCCCAGCGGCGGGCCCGGTGGCGGCGGCGGAGGCGGCGGCACCGAGGTAATCCAGGTGACTAATGTCTCCCCGAGCGCTAGCTCTGAGCAGATGCGGACCCTCTTCGGTTTCCTAGGCAAGATCGACGAACTGCGCCTCTTCCCGCCGGAGTGAGTATCGTCCACCATCACTGTTTTTGCTAACTTCTCCCCAGGCTAGGCCTAACGCAGGCCTAGGGTTTCCCTGCTCTAGGTGGCCTTAGTGTGGCTGACTGTTGCATTTACTTTTATAAGAGAACCTGCAAATAATGTAGTCAGAGCCAGAGTTTGGGGTATTAGGAGACACTGGCTCCTAATATCGGCATTTTTTTTCCTCTTAAATTGTGCCAACGTGGTCGTTCTTTTTTAGTCACCTAAAGCAAAGGAAGCTGCACTGCGCTTTATGACTTTATGTATTTTTATGAGCCCTTTTTTTTTTTTGACTATCAAGTGTTTGCTTCCTTTGAAAAGGAACAAAATTATTCGTTTCTATGTTAGTTTGATGTTGGACTTTGGCTGTGTTTACTAAATACTGTTGAAGATTCTGGCTTAACAGATATAATTAAGGATTAATACACTTTTTGGCGATTTAGTTAGCATGAATATTTAGTTTTTCTAATGACAAAAATGGATTATAACTGAAACCTTGGAGGTTTTTTTGTTATGTGCGCATTTTTGATATTTCATAATTTGTTCTTGAGACAGAATTTAAGGGGATGTTAACTTTTTTTCACTTGGAGTGTATGTTTTTTTTTGTTTATCCTATTGTCTCATTCGTTATTTTATTGCAAAGGTGTGAAATGAGTGAATTAAAAATTATAAGGAAAAAGTAAAGTGGCTATTAAGGTAAGATGTAATAAATTTTAGAACAAACACTTAAAATGATAAAACACTCTTGTGCTCTTTGGGAAGACTGGTGAAAGTGAAAATTCACATGTGCTTTCGGTAAATACTCAGTACCCATTGTATGTTTTGAGTTTTATGATGTCACATAAGTACTAAACAGGAAATTGGAATGCTTAAGGAATCTACTGTTGTGATGCATGTAATAAATCATTAATCTGTGCATTTCTTCTGAGTTGATCATAATTTGTTAAGTCTGACATTTTATCACAATGTTAAAATATTTTCAGATGATTATTTGAGTAAAAATTGGAATTTTTGGAGCACATGTTTTTGTTGTAATTATTTTCAACAGAATTTGACTTTGGCAATGAAGAATAAATAGCTTTCATGGTATGAATGTAATGAAATAGACGGTCTGCTGTTACTCAGTTTTCTCACAACGTACAGTTTATTGTGAAATTAATAGTAAAACGGTAAAAAATCAGACTTGTTATTTTAAAGTATTTGAGATTCTGTATTTGTTTAGACAGTAATTTAGTGTTTCTAAGACTTCTTTTTATAGTCGCTAGCTTATAATGTTTTTACTTTTTCTTATTTTTAACTTATTTTTTTTAAGATTTATTTATTTATGCATACAAGCTGGGGTACAGACCAGAGGCTTGGGGTGGCGAGAGGGTTCACCAGAGACAGAGTGGGGAGCAGAACTGGCAGATAGAGGGAAACACACTGCTGAGGGGAGTAGCGGGTGAGGCGGGAGAGGTCTGCCTGCCGCACCATGTGGAAGCTCCGGGTCCCGGCCGGGTGTCCAACTCGTGCTGCCTTGTCGCTGCCTACAGCTTTGACAGCTCCACAGCGCAGTGCCTAACTGCTGTGCCACCAGGGAGGCCCAATTTTTACTTACTCTTTTAAGGTGTTCTTTTTATGATACATTTATAAAAAATTGACAAGTATATATAGACAGTTTACTTGGTTCCTTCTTAGAGGGAGTCACAATAGAGCAGAGTCTGGCATTTTTAGCTTTGTAATCAAAGGAAAAGTTCTATCATAAATGATGTGTGCCAGATAATATGCATTAAAAGACCTCTTTTCCTTGTATTGGGAAGAGAGGATAAATATTGACGTATTTTTGGTCTTTGACCTCTTCCTGTATGTTCCTACATACATATCATTTCTGTTATATAAATATACACAAGATTATAATACAGCTAATCTTATATTACTTTAGTGGGCTTCCCAATTTCAATAGTACTTCTATAAATGCCTATTTATTCATTTTATATTGAGTTTTTACTAATTTAAGTACTCTGAGAATATTGGCAACTTATACATACTACAGTCTACAACAGTACCTTGTTGGGAATAACGTGCCATGGGATTTTGCATTATTTAATACTCTGTCTAGTAGAAACACATTTGTCCCCTGATTTTTTATGGTTTGCTGGCGCTCTTTCCCCCTAAAAGTGTACCTGCTTTCTTAGGTTGCTCAAATGTCAATCAGAGCAATATTCCCTGATTATGATATGTAAAAATGCCCATGTTCTTTGCCTTCTCTATTCTGTTTACTGTGTTCTTTTTCTCTGTAACACCTATCACCCACTGACAGGTTAAGTTTAGCTTTCTGCCTCTTCTAGAATATGAGAGCCCTTGAGGACATCAATAACACCTAGGGGACATTTTTTAAGTACATGGGAGCGAGCATTAGCCCACACCTACTGAAATTCTACATTGTTTTAAGTGACTATGGAGAAGGGAGGAGGACCTTCTGACATTTCAGTGACAGACCCTTAAAGAAGATTTCATTTGATTATTGAGAGTCTGTTTATTTCTTGGTTCCTTTTAAGCAGAAGAAAATGCTGACCTATAATTTTATCCAGTGATATATGTTGGCTTCATAGTAAACAGTATTCTAACCCTTTGTTTCTATAGCTATTTAAAAGCATCTATCCATTGTAAATGTTTTCTTAAAGTTACTTTGAGTCTGTTTTCCCTAAAATGCATATTTTATCTTGTCTGAGTATTTCCTAGATGCTTCCGTGTTCTATCATACTTAGTCCTTGAGTGGGCTGAAATTCACATAGGTGGTTTTATATATACCCTAACCACTCTACAAGTATCAAAACTCAACATTGTGATTTTTCTTTGCCCCTTGATCAGGAATTCCTTGATTTAGCCAAGCAACTTGTGAGTGGTTTCATTCTTTTATACTGATTATCGATAATTTCCAAATGTTTGGTTTTTAGTGGGACTTCAAAGTAGAGAATATAACTGGAGGTGTGAATTAGCTGAAGATTCCAGTGAAAGCTATGTCAAAGTTATGAGTAACTTAGCTACTGTAATACTACAGATAAGTTTAAAACCCTAAGTAACTTTTTAGTGAGCAAAAACGGTTATTTTGATGATTATATAGTTATAAGACACTCAGTATAGTTAGTAAGGGAAAGAACTTAGTTTGTCTGAGAAAAAAATTTTTAAATACATGCAGCATTTTACTTTACGTCAGAACTGAGAAGGAACACATTGAGAGAGGGCCTGTGAGGTCAAGACAGTCAAGTTTTTATATGAATTTTCACATTTATTGCACATCTGTTCTGGGATAGGGGGAAGCTTCAGAGATTTGTTTATAAACACCAAACTTTGCATTCGGAATGTGTTAACACACATTAAGGTGGAACCTGAAAGAGTGTTATCAGAGGCCTAAACCAGAAGTTCTCATACTTTCTTTCATGGGCTCAGATAGCAATTGAGGATCTTGTTAAGAACAGAGTCCTCCCCACCCTATCCCCCAT
Source organism: Scalopus aquaticus (assembly GCA_004024925.1). Lineage (NCBI taxonomy): Eukaryota > Metazoa > Chordata > Mammalia > Eulipotyphla > Talpidae > Scalopus > Scalopus aquaticus. The sequence continues at coordinate 65,261 of PVIJ01003072.1, read as the reverse complement.
AAAAGGGATTCTCACATTCTCTGGGCTGAAATGAAACATTGAAATCTGAGTTTTTCCATGTACATACTAGAAGATTCTTAAACAACCCTTAGCAGAAACTAAGAAATATTAGAAATGGCACCACCATTCTGATGTGAAGGGCAAAAGCATCCTGTGAAGCTCACTTTTCCCTATATTGCTCCACAGTTTTTTTCAATTACTCTGCCTCATTATATTCTTAAGGATAAGAACTAAAACAATTATATCTTCAGAAGTGACATTTGAGGCCTTTCCTGGTGGCGCAAGGGATTAAGTCTCAGCCTACGAAGCTATCCACAGCCACTGCAGTTCTAGTTGGATCCCTAGCTAGGGAGATACCCACATGGCACTGCAGACCTCTCCTGCCTCCCCCACTCTTCTCCTCAGCAGTGTATGCCTGTTCTGCTCTCCACTTTGTCTCTGATGAATCGTCTTACCACCCCACCCCCGCCCCTGCCCCATGCCTCTGGCCTCCACCCCAGTTCTTGTATTCATAAATAAATAAATCTTTTAAAAAATGGCATTTGTACAAAATCCTAGGGTATCAGAATCAGTTTTAAGTACATTCCCTATACTATTTAGCCATGTGTCTCGTTAATAAATTTTAACTGAGACACTAAGAATACAGTTGAGGGGCCAAATAGCTATGACTTTGAAACCTTTAAACAAGACCATTTGAAGTCAGGAGAGATGAATTATTTGCCCTTCAGTTGTCTTACTGTCCCTGTATTTTCCCTGCTATTTAAATTATTGTATTTAAATAATTCTTACTTTATCCTTGCCAACTCTTAACAGGTTTGATATAGCCAGATTGTACCAGTATTATGACATGAGTGGGTAGAAAAAAATATGAATCATTTTAAAGTTGCCAAGTAAATGGAAAAGCATTGTGAACATGTAGGTGGCACTTTGTAATTTTTAAAGAACTGTTTATATTTTTTAAGGACCTCATTTGATATATTTTTCTCCTTTTAGTCAGATGACAATAAATGATATCAAAGAAATGAAAGGTCATTGTATAAGAAATGTAGTTGCTGCTGTTTCCCAAGAGACTGTGTTAGTTGTTAAGAACATAAAAGATAGTATTTAAAGAGCTTTTTAGTTGAGTGGTTAAAAATATGGATGTCAGAATAAGAAAAAGGAGGTGTTTTAGTCCTACAACTGCTAAAATGACATTCTTTCCACTGCTTTGGCTGTAACATTGTTAGATTTTATTAGTAGAATTTCACATTTAAACATAATACATCCTTTCCAAAACCTTTACAGGTAAATTTCTGTAAAAAGATGGCTTAAATACCACTTGGGATTGTCAATTTTACTTTTAATCAAATTGTGCTCTGCTTAGTATGGATAATGCCTTTATGGAAATTTACATTTAGAATTTAAAATGAGTTTCAGTTCTCATAGTAGTCCTCAAATTACGAGTTTTTATTTTATGTTGGTGTCAAATCATTAAAAAAAAATCTTCGGACATACAATACTTAATCTCTGAAATACCTGGTGTAACCAAATATGCCACATGAATATCTCTTTCAATGGGAAAATTAAAAATAGCTCTGTTCTAATAACATTCAAATATTATAGGATTTCCCTCCCCTTTATTGACCCTCTGGATGTCATTGACTTCTTAAAATAAATACTGATTCTTTACTTTGTGCATATTAAAATTGTCTGGAAAAATTAAAGAAGGCAAGGCACTCCATTCATCAGAGATCTTGATTTAATTGATGTAGACTAAAGAGCATGGACTTTTTCCTCCAAAAAGATTCTCATGTTTAGCTAGGTATAGTGTGATTACTGCTTAGGGAACTGGTTATCCAGTAACTTGGGGCTAGGGAGCAGCCCATACTTTATTAAATCTCTTCCTCGCACAGAATGATTCAGGGTGAAAATTTTGAACCATCTTATAGAAGAACAAGACAGAAGCCATTGCTCCCTACTTAGTCTAGCATCTGTTGGCATTTTGGCATTTGTTTTGTTTTACTGGGAAGGCATTTCACTAAAAGAAGTGACTGACTTACTGAAATATTGCACAGTAGTGCTGGGGCAGGGAGGTAGAGTAGATACTATTTCCCTATGTGCTTAGAGATTGTTTTTTTCTCTGAAAGTTATCTAAGCCAGAAAGCCTTAATTATGTGTTGTGCCTGGAAGTTCTTAAATGTACAACATAAGTCATTTAGTAGGCAGGCCAGGAAAACTCATTAAATGATTATCAAATAGTTTTAATTTCCTGTGATGTTATTTGTTTCCAAAGTGGAAAATTTCGCCTAAAAGTTTTCTAAGCCAGAACTTGTAACCTGTATTTAAAAATGAATGGTATGGGGGGAGGAAACATCAGCACTTTGGTATACTCAAACTGGGGCTTTAGTTTTAAACTGTTTTTTACTAGAGGCACTGTAATTTTAAAGTGTTTTTTTATTTGATCTGCAAATTGTACTTGAGTTCAGCAGGTAGTTCTTTATTAAAAAAAATTTTTTTGCACTGATTAATATATGTACAGTTAGATATTTGTATCTGCCTAATTCACGTTTTGAATGCAGCTGTTGATTTGTGAATCATACATTTGTGTTTTAGCTGATATTTATCTTTATGTTGCTTATTTTTCAGTGATTCACCTTTGCCAGTTTCATCCCGTGTCTGCTTTGTTAAGTTCCATGATCCAGACTCAGCAGTTGTGGCACAGCATCTGACAAACACTGTATTCGTTGACAGAGCTTTGATAGTCGTACCATATGCAGAAGGTTTGTGCTTTGTTTAACTACCTATTGGGCATCCTATGATGACCATCTACCTCAGCATAGTTTTAGAGTGAGAATTAGTAGCATGTTAAAAATCTAAGCTATTAACATTTTGAAACCCTTGTTATACTGTAGTCCATATTCTAAAAATTAGAAATCATGTTTTTATAAGATTTTAGCTTTTTGCATTCTCTTAAAAATTAAAAGTTTTAAGTTCAATAAAATTATGTCCCACTTGTAATTCCGTAAGACATCTATTTAGCTAATTTAATGTTGAGTTTTATTGAAAAAGTCCTGAAGGTGACTGGTTCACTCCATGCACAAATACATAGAAATTTTAAAATAATTGCATGATTTTATATCTTTTTTTGATAAGTAACTAGGTTAGTTCTGTTTCCTTAGTGCTTCCACTCACTGGTAATTAAAAAAAAAAAAACAACCCACATTGAACCAGTATACCAAGGGTTTGCAATGGTTTTGGTTTTTTTTATGAAGTTCAAAATTTCCTGTAGTTTAGGTGCCAGATGGGCACTGGGTGTTTTGTTTTTATGCCAGATTTTCTTGTTCATTCTTGCTATATTTTCTAGAATATCTCTAAATAATAAATTCTTCTCTCTGTTATTTGTGTGTGTGATTTTTGTAGTGGAGAAGGCAAATGCAAAACTCTTCCAGATGACTGAAAAACAGTGGGTCCTCTGCAGCTACAGGGGATTCTAGACATTAACTAAAGGCCAGCAAGCACTCAAGTCCCCCAAGTGTTTTCCTGGTGTAACCATTTGTTAACTACATTTTCTCTTTTTACATTTTAGGCTGTTTAAGTAATTTGACAGAAAATAATGAGCAGGGTTTGGGGATCTAAAAAAGCCACTGTGACAAGACAGCTCTATTTTACTTCCATTTTGTAATTTTCGAAGACATTTTATAATTAGTTTGTTCCCATTGTACTGCTACTTTATTTGCTTTTTGGTAATTATAAATTTTAATCAAATCACTGAAATATGATAGAATTACTGGATATAAGTTATAATTTGACGTATATGCTGACCAGGATTTAAATGTTTCACCCTTTCCTTAATGAACTGGTCAGTGATATTGTTGGTTTTAGATGCTATCTTAGATCTTTGAATACTAATGTGAACATTTACACTATACCTGGTAAACATTGTGAAATGTCTAGTCCATAAAACTTCGAAAAATTGACTCTGGTTTTCAAAAAAAATTGAAGTGCATCCATAGATGGGTTAAGGCATGTTATATAACAGTACATCTTTCATGATATTAAACTATGTGAGCCCAGTTTTAAAGTTTTTTTAAATATATGTGTGTGTATATATGCTGATAAACTTTTGAGTTAATGTGTTTTGGTTAAGCAATTTCTTTTATGTCATTGTGCCTGTTGTACAATAAGATTTTATCACCAAGAGAAAATTTTCAGAATTCAAGCTTAGGATACTATCATAAAATAGATGATAGTGTTTGGAAAAAGGGTCAAATCATGTGAGTAATGTGCAAAACATTTAACTAGCTTTTAACTTTAAAGAATTCTTATTGCCTAAGTAATAATATAGTTCTTTAACCCTGAACATAATACAGTGTATCATATGATTGGATTTCATAACTATTTTTAGACCATAGTAATTTTTTGGGTCTGTTTTGAAAGTGAAATATTTGGGAGTTTTATATACAGAATTAAAAATATTTAGTTCCAAAGTCTGTTTTTGGTGTATTCGGCTATTAGTATGGTATGCTGTATTAATGTTATTTCCACTAAGAACTGGGGTATTCAGTTCCTTTGTCACCATTCACCTGGTTTTAGCTTTCACACTTCGGTGTAGGCTCTTGGTTAGTGTTTTAGAACAATAGACACAAAGTTTACGGTAAGGAATAGTCTTAATTGCTAAAACTTAGCTGGATTTGGAAGGAACTCTTAATAGTAATGGATTTGGGGGTTATTTAGGTTCCTTGGTTAATGTTTGTTTCTTTTGTCTGTTTCTTTTTCTTTCATTTCTACACATTCATGCAGTATTTCATGGTTCTATCAAAGCAGCAGTAAAAAAAATACTCTTGACGCATGAAAATTAACTGGTGAGGGGCCTCATTGCTATTTTTAAATTGTAGTTTTATTTTTAAATAGTCTTTTTTTAATCAGAGGATCAGATGCATGACTTTTTTTTAATGGATGCAGATCTTCTATCAGGTGTCTCACAATAAATTCAAGAGGATTTTAGTTTGCCAGAAATGTTGCAAATGCACTAATTTGAGTAAGATGTTGATACTTAATATTATCCTCTTGAGACATAATTTTGCATGCAAATTATCCCATAATCTCTGTAGGTTTGTTAATATTGATGCATAAATTCCCTATATCTAAATGATCTTCTCCCTCCCTCCATAACTCTTGGTATCTAAATTGATGACAGCTCTGACACAAGCAAGATAACAGTGCTGTGTAGTATACATTTGTTTATATTATCGGCACTTCTCAGTATAGGTGGAAGGAACCATTACCTTTATTTAACAGTGGTTTTTCTTTTTTGTTGTTGTGTTTTACAGTTCTTTTCCCTGGTTCAGCCTGAACTATATACCAGGCCCTGCTGAAAATACCACCCAACAGTTTTCTTCTGCAGCTTATCCAGTTTCTCTTAAGTGCCCTGTACATATTGTATGTTTTATGATGAGATGCAGTTTCTTAATATGTATTACAAAAATACTACTGGTATTTGCAAATATGTAGTTTAATTGTATTATTGAACTCTCATTTTGGGGGCTTGGGCACATTAACAGATTAATCCATCTGTATAGGGCTTTTGCTGTTGGATAGAATTTAAATTGTCTACATGAATATTTGTCTTAGGACCCTTAGATTTTATCTGAATACACAGATTAGGCTTTAAAAACAGACATACATGTCATTTTTGGCATTAGGAGTTTGGCTCAGTTAGCTTTTGAACTGACACTGTATAGCAGCCTTTTTTGGTATGGTTAGCATGGCACATGTTGGAACGTAAAGCATTTTACTGTACAGGTAAGGAATGTGCCATGTTGTTTTACCTATTCTCTCTCTCTCTCTCTCTTTCTCTCACTCCCACACACACATCCTGTGTGTATTCAGAGACCTTCAGAAACATTCATATTCATTTTCATGAGTCAGCAAAAGCCCTACGCTTGATTCCAACAGAATATTTCTTTTACATACTTTTCTTCTCTTAATTTTTACAAAATTTGTATGGTAGGTGTAAAAAAAATCATAGTAACTGTACCATATTATTAACCCCTGAATCAAACTTTTTTTGTCTTGTGTATCTTGATTTTTCTGTGTGCTTTATAGTGAAGCAGCCGACACGAGTCGTTGTTCATAAAACAGCTTTTGAAAGTTGAGAGCACACCCCTGGAGAACCGACTGTGCTTGCTTACGTTTGGTTCATGACTTAAAAATCGAGTACAGGTGATGAAATCTTGGCAGTGTTAACAAAAAAGTAGTGTGTATTGTGCTATTTTTTTTTACTCTAGAAACTTAACCATTTGTAGCGAAAAGGAAACAAATTTTCACACATTGAACTTTCATTCTGACATAAAATTAATGATAAATCATAGAAATCAAACCTTATATTTTAGCGAACATAAGTACTTTCAACAAACTCAGGTGGTGTATCAGGGAGACATTTTCTGGGTGTTTTTGTGTGTTTTCTGTCTTACAAAAGAGTGTGTTCTAATGCATGGATATTTCTCTGCAGGAGTTATTCCTGATGAGACTAAGGCATTGTCTCTGTTGGCACCAGCTAATGCAGTGGCAGGTCTTCTGCCTGGTGGTGGACTCCTGCCTACCCCTAACCCACTTACCCAGGTATACTGTTAAACTCTTAAAAGATGCAGAGGATCACAGAATTGTGTATAAAGCCAAACATTTGAGTTTTTAAAGTGCTGTTGTGATTCTAGTTTACAGAGCATTATCACATGTGCACAGTAGTATTAAAGTGTTATATTGTAGTCACAAATACAAAAGAGGTTCTCTTGGAAATCTTTTCAAGAACAATCTGAAAATCATACCTGTTACATCAGTTTACCACTATCTCTCAAAACAACCCATAAGTAGTAACTGTGAAGAAAATCTCAAGAGGCGTAAAACTTCTGTTGAACATACTTAAAAAACTGTGCTCATTTGAATCAAGAGGAAAATCAAAATTCAGACTTCATTTTCTCTTCTCAACCCCCCTTTCATTTTCTGCTCTTTTCTTGGGATTGGAATTAAATAGGTGACTTGAAATAAAGGTGAATTCTCTAGTTGATAATGAGGGAATGAAGTAAAACTGGAGATAGTTTTTACTGGATGTTTTTACCTAAATAATGCTATAAAAAGCCTTTGGACATAGAATTATATGGCTCTTTAAATATCAGTGTAACCACTCGAAGAGATTGTAACTGTTTGTTGGTTTCACAAATGGTAGTGAACAATGAGCCTTCAACTAGAACTTTAAGACAATATCCTTTCTGTTACATCAATTGCTCACTTATCTAATAAGTGAATGTATAATGTAATATTATGGAAAGAGAATTAGACCAGGAATTTGTAGCATTTTGAGTATGACTTTGATTATTCCTTAATCCCTAGATATGCTGTTGTTGTTAATCTATAACATAAAAATCTGGGTGATTTATAGATATTGTTGATAGATAGAATCATAAAATAACTATGATGGTCAATTGTATAGTAGCAGTAGTATTCAATAGTTAAATTACAGGAAGTTTGGTGCCTTATATTTACTAAATAATTGAAATTTAGATTTTAGACTAGTGCTTGTGGAGAAGCTCAAACTCCTTCTAAGCCATAGGATTTTGCATGGTTTGTGTTTCTTTAAGTTACAGATTAATCTGGATTTAGGCCAGGCAGGAAGACAAACCATACGGTAATTTGAACAGGAAACGTTTAAGGTAACTAGTAACAGGAAATTCCTAGGGGGAGCTAATGAATCTAGGAATAGCAGCTATCCAAATCAACAACACTAATTCTAAGAATGAGGGGAAAAGACACTTTAGATAAGAGGATCCTTCTTCCCCATTGAAGCTATTATTCAGCCCTCCTTTGAAAAGAGGGCAGATAATGGAGCAGTTTTCTGGGGTGTCAAATAACTTGAGGATGGCACTGAAACAGAGATGAAAGGCCACTAATTCAGTCCTACATGGAGCTGCAATAACAATCAGAAACAGGACAAAGGAACCAGGAAGAGACTCGGTGTCTTTCCAGCTCCCCCTACAGATAAAACTTAGTATCTTACCAGCTGCTAAAGGGTGCCTGCCTCTAAGGATGCTGCCTCTATTATGTATCACAAGAAAGAGCAAAGAACAATGAACTTGGAACTGAAAAGCAATAAATACAAAGATACCAATGTTAAAGAAACAGACGAAAACAAACCTTTTAATATCAGACTTGTAAATTGATACTACCTACCAGAAAGGCAGGATTGCGGGGGGGTTGGGAGGAGGAGGAACCCAGTGAACTGGTGAAGGATGATGACCACTTTGGTGGTGGTATGATACAATAGACAAGACATTTACAGAGATGAGAACCTATACTCATAAAACATGTATTGTAAATCAGCACTTCTCAGTAAGCATTTTTAAAGAAGCAGTATTATTACCCCAAGAACATAAAGAAATTTTTTGAGTTTTTCCTAAGTCTAAATTTTGGAGTGAATATGCTATAATGTGTGGGAAATGAAGCAAACGACAACCCTTGGTCAGACCCCTGTTTTGTACATTTTTATTAGAACACTTAACAGCCCGTTTTGTGTTACTATTTACAGGTTTACAGGGGCATAGTGGAGTAGTTGTGACAGAGTTCACATACCCTGCAATTTAATTTATTTGGGCCTTTAAAAGGGGGAAAAGAATTAACCCCTTGATAAAAGGAACAAAAATGAAATTTTAAATAAAATTTGAAATTTTGCAGATTGGCGCTGTTCCATTGGCTGCTTTGGGAGCTCCTACTCTTGATCCTGCCCTTGCCGCACTTGGGCTTCCCGGAGCAAACTTGAATTCTCAGGTATAACCTAGTATCCTTCCACTTGGTGCTACTTTTTATAATTAAAGAATTCATTTCATTGGCTGTTACTTGCATTTCAAATTTAAAGAAATTATGGTTACTCCATTGTTAGCCTCTTACCCATTAAAGAATTTATTTTATAGTTCAAATTAGGAGGTAGTTCAGCAAAAAACCATATCATGGAATCAGTAAACTGAAAGGATGGGGACATGGATTGTAATTTATCTTGTCATTTAATCATTTAGAAACTTTTGTCTTTGCTCACTAATTTGCTTAAACTTATATCTGAAGTCCTTTGTGGAAATCTTTTGATTAAAACTTCTTAGAGCATCTTAAAGTAAGCAGAAGGTGTAATTTTCTATAAAATCTAGACCATAAAATTCTATTATCGTCATGTTTGACTTGCTAAAGCAGCTCTAGATTTCTAATACTACAGTCACCTATGTCACCTGTTTTTTGTTTCGGGTATTTTTTCCTCTATGTGGTGGCCAGAAAATTTTACTAGGATGTATTTGGTTGGCATTATATTTCTATTGGTCATTGTTGTGCCAAGAATATTGTACTTTTTGTAGGTTTGCCAGATTGTCTCAATACATTTCAGCATAACCCAAAAATGAGATAGTAATCATTGTCTTATGGTCTCTCACTGTTATATTTTTGTTTTTGTAGTCCCTTGCTGCAGATCAGTTGCTGAAGCTTATGAGTACTGTTGATCCCAAGTAAGGGTTTTGGTTTTGTTTTGTTTTGTTTTTACCAATTGCATATGTATGTGAATGTCTAGAAAGCTGTTATTTTTTGTGTTAGCTAAAAGAAAGTTATCTCAAGGCATGCAATACGTAATTCTGTTTTCTAGAATGAGAAATTTCAGAGGTAAGCCCATTCACAAAGGGTTTTGTCTTTATGTAATTTGAGTCTTTTGAAATAACTCAATAGTTCATGCCAGGATGACAGTGAAAGAGATAAATATTTAGTTGATTGATTTTAAAAAATATGTACTGAGTTCTTGTTACAAGCTTTTGCTTTTCAAGCATTTATGCTCTGAAAGGAAGAGAACTGTTGCTTAAACATAGTAAATAACTAGAGGAAGAGGAAAGAGAGGGCTGCTATGGGAATTAATTTGAGAGGAGGAGAGCTTAGAGCAGATCAAAGACTAAGCCCTGAGGATGAATGGAAGTTAAGAAGGAGAGTGAGGGAACACTATCCCAGAACAAAGTAATAAGGAGTGTGTGTGACATAAGAGCCAATATCATCTTTTAGGTGCTTTGAGTAGTTCTCTTCATGTTGTAACTGAAATTTTCCTACTCGATATATTCAAATTCATGGGATGTTTTTATTGGTAATGTCTTAGGTTATTAAATTTGACCTTAGTGCTTTTCTCCCTTGGTGAAAACTCATTTTTAGTAAGCGGTAGAGCATGGGTAGAAGGACAGAATCATTTAACTGTAGCAGTTACTGACTTTTTCTTAAAAATTAGCAGATTAAAACTAAATATGCACTCAATACCCAAATTGTAAAATATCACCATTATATGCTAAAGTTGTACCCTTTTTGGTTGTTAACTTTTCCTACTCTCCCTGTAAGTATCTAATGTCCTAAATTTGATGGCTCTAATTTTTTTCATATGTATAAAACTTACATTGCATCTTTAACCTTTATAGGCAGAAATTTCATGAATTTGAGGTGACATTGTCCTCTACCATATTTTCTCTCCACCTACAAACTTAGAAGTTAATGCTTTTCAAGAAAATTATGATGTAAAAAGTTTTCAGATCATCTGAAAGGAGAGTGTATTAATCAGTAATTTCCAGCATAAGCCTTTTTCCTTGTGCTAACTTAAAGTTTATGAAAGTTAACATATTCAGCAAGGTTACTATTTTTCTTATTCTAGTTATCTCTTGAGTCTTTTAAGATGCAGATGCCATTGCAAATATTCAAAAGATATTATGCCGTATACTGTTTACCAAGATTATGACATCCTCCCTTCTTTTTTTCCCCAACAAGTAACTCCACTAAAATTGTGTTTACTTATTTTACATGTGTTATGTATTTTTAAAATATTTAGATTTCAATTCTTGGTTCTGTTTCAGGTTGAATCATGTAGCTGCTGGTCTTGTTTCACCAAGCCTGAAATCAGATACCTCTAGTAAAGAAATAGAGGAAGCCATGAAGAGAGTACGAGAAGCACAGTCCCTAATTTCTGCTGCTATTGAACCAGGTAAATTATGTTTTTACAGTTGTTTTCCATCTTAAACTGTGATTATTCACAAAAGTGATTATTTTGAAAATTTCTTAAATGATACTCTGGATGTCTTTCTTTTTTTTTTTTTGGTCTAAATTCTGGTGCAAGGTCATGTAGTGGAGTGATTCCCAGTGTGGGAAGCAGAGTTGCCTCCCAGACATATTTGAATATATACTGAGACACTTAATTGTCATGTTGGTACTAGCTCCCACCCCCAGCCAGCAAGGAATGATCTGTTCCAAAATGTTAGTAGCACCTAACACTACCTGATAATTGTTGTGGTATTTTTCTTTTTTTTTAATTTCTGGGGTTTTTGGTTTTTAGTCATTAGGTTTCAGTAAGTTGGGGTAGCCTAATTGATTTTTGTCATTTGTTTGACCAGAAGAAACCTAATTAAGATGCTATGGTTTATGCCATTTAAAAGAGGAAAAACACTATTTTCTGCAGTTTTTTTTCTTGAGGCAAAATGAGCAGATATTCCTTTATTTGGGTCTTAGGTTCTGGATTTTTTTCCTCTATTAAAGTATTATATTGGGCAAATTGATACCAAGTGCTTTAGGTATTATCTCACTTGATACACAGAATATTGAATTATTAGCCCTGCATTTAATGGCAGGCAATAGGAGCTTTAGATACACAGATTGATTTGTGTGACTCCAAAGCCCAGAACAACATGATGTAACACTTGTTTTCATGAAAACTCAAAACTGTAATGATTAAAAGTAGTTTTTTTATGGATTATTATTTTCAATATTTTTGTCAATTTATTATTAGTGTAATGACATTATAAATTGAATCCTATTAATGAAATGATCTAATGTGAAAGATAGAGGATCTCAATCTCACTTTGATAAGAGCCCATGTGGGAAGAATGCAGTGGCTTTATATGTTAAGTAGTTACTAGTTGAAACAATTTCTTCTTTAAAAGCTAAGACATAGAGATAGATCAGTCTGTATGTTTCATACACCTACACAATTGAAAGTTGATAAAGAGGGACAGACAGATTAAAAAGAGACCTAGTTTACTCAACTGAGTTCTGTGTCAGAAGTGTAGTGAGAAGAGTGAATGAATATTGACTTCTGTTTTGGAGGCCAACTACTGAAACTTTTTGTCAGCCACTTTACCATACATACATATATGTAAATTTAATTAGCAAGTAAGCATGGAGCTAAGTGGTGAACAACAAAGGAACATTTTGCTGAACCAAAAATTTACAATATTACTATTTTTTTTAATATGCACTACATTTATTTCACAGTTAAGTGCTGTTTGGAGATATGTTACTACATAAACTTAAAAAGTTACATTTCACATCTGGATGATTGTAGCTGTATAATAAATTGCTAGACTAACTCCTGTAATCTCCTTATTTGTTTGATAATTTATGAATCCATATATATTTTTTTTAAATACAGATAAGAAGGAGGAAAAACGAAGACACTCAAGGTCAAGATCACGTTCTAGGAGGAGGAGGACCCCCTCATCTTCTAGGCACAGGTTAGATTAATCATTTTTTGTGGTCAGTTGTACCTTAGACAAAAACAATTTCTGTATGTCACTACCTTCTTAATTTGCTGTCTATTGAATCTGCTGACTCCTGGCTTAATTGTTAGTAATCATTGTTGATAACATCCTTATATTCTGCAAGCTGTTCTCAAAAGTCGCTTTCAAACTTGCAGGTCGGTAATCTCTGTATACTTGTAAAAAATAAGAGCCTCTGTTTACTTGTGGGTGTGGGCTCTCAATATTGGCAATGTTAAAATTTAGAACTGTAGTAAGCCCTTACATCTTAATGTGACTTTGAAGCAAAACTTTTAAGAGTGGCTATGTATTACTGCATTACAAATCTCTTTAATATTTAGCATAAAAAAGGCATATGGCATTCTGCTTTCAACTTATTAGAAAATATTCTAGTTTATATAAATTTGGCTTCATATAAATATATAATTAGAAAAGGGAAAAGTCATTTTATAGTTTTTTTAGATGGTCATAATATTTTGACTATTATTCTTTGTTATAACACCGTAATTCCATAATAATGATCTTACATATTCTGTTATATTAAAATCTCATCCTCTTCTTTGTGTGGATCTTTTTTCCATTCATTCTTTTGCAAAATTATGCATTGATGGTCTGGAAAATAACTTGTCACCTAATAAAAATTTCTAGATCTTAACACATTTTGTTATATAATACAAAAATGACACTTTGTAACCAGAAAATCATTTTAAGTATTAGGAAGCTATCATGTTTACAAAGGTTAATTGAAGTTTTATCATTGGTATCAGTGTAGTAGTTTTCCTTAAAATGACAGACTTCATTCTTACTATGTTTTTAATATAATTCTGCCATATAATCGAGTCTCAGAACTTCGTTGCTCACTTCTTTGAAGTAAAGGTGATGTTTCATGGCAAAATAATTAGTTAAGCTCATAATTCAGTCACACAAGTGTCTCCCTTGATACAGCTATTGAACTTTAAATATCGGAAGTGTTTGTGTGCATGCGTCCCATTTCATTGCATAGAATATTGCCCAAGAGACTAGATTTCGAAATACTGCTTTAATAGTACTCAAGGGACTAGATTTAATAAAATCAATTTTCACTGCTTCATCAAAGACATCCTTAGTGAAAATGGCTTTTTTTCCCCTTCTTTCATTGCAAGTACGTACTGCAAATGCCAATGAAGAATACAGTGACTACTCGGGCATTTCAGTTACCACTACCTTGATTTGTACTAAAGGAGATGCCAGTCCTTTTACATTACACTACCATTGCTTTTGCACTCTTAGTGCAATTGTCAATACAGTGGGATAGGCAAGTAATGTTACTATTTTGAAAATAATTTTGTCTTCCATGATATCAAGTCATGGACATGACATCAAGTTAATTTTTGGGCTGAGTCTTAGCCCATTCAGCTGCTATAATATATAAGAAGAAACCATAGAGTGAATAACTTGTAAACAACAGAAATTTATGTCTTCAGTTCTAGAGGCTAGGAAAGTCCAACATGAAGATGCCAGCAAATGTGGTGTCTGATGAGGACCTGCCTCCTCACTTACAGTCTGCTGTATTTTCATTGTATCCTCACGGATAGTATGCCAGGGATCTGAGATATCTTTCATAAGGGTTTTGAATCCGATTTATTTATAAAGGCTGCCCCCCAACCCCCAACCATATCACCTCCCAAAGACCCTACTTTAAAAGTATCACACTTGGGATTAGGATTCACATCAGAACTTTTGCAGTACATGTTCAGTCTATAGCAGACTGTTACAGGGTTGTCCTATCTGGTGTTATTTTACTCCATCACCCATTTTCCTCTGACTCATCTCATTCTTAAAGCTGACATCAAAAACACATATCTGGATCGTGTTGCAACTCTATTAAACCTTGACAGGTTCCCTGTTACCTTAGTGTAGTAAAATATAAAACCGTAGAATTAACTTTCAGAGTTTTTTAATATTTGTCCTGGTTTGTCTTTCCATCCTTTGTCAGTTGCCATTCCAAAAAGCCATGGTACCACTTGCCTAAGTATAATCATTTTCTCTCAAGATGTTTCTTTCTGCATAATGGTATTTTGTACATCTTCATTTCTGTTTGAGGAACTTCTTTTTCTTTGTTCAAAATACAGCTAAATTTTACGCTTACGTAAAGTGTTGCTACTATGTACAGTCATAACCTTCAGCAGAGTTGCTATCAAAACCTTTTACATATAAAGAGGACAGTTTTTTTTTCTTCTGTACATACCAAGTACATGCTAGGGCTCAAATTGTAATTTGAAATAACAGTGAGATACTTATTTCCCAGAATGCAGTGTTGTTGGACTACATTTTGAAATCATACATCATAACAGATGATTACTAGAGATTATAGTCTCTTGGTATTAAAAAAATGACCATTAAGCTTTAGTAAAGCTTTTTTATATAATTATATACACTGATTTCTTTATTTTTAGAAACTCAAATATATGAGTGTGTAAAAGTGACTTTACTGTTTTCCTTTGATGAATTGACTTCAAATAGCTAAGTGTATGCTCTCAGCTTTCTTATAAGTGAGTTTTGAATGTGATTATTTTCCATTTCTAAATGTCCCATCCTTTGCTGCCTTAAATAAGTAAAGGCAAAAATTTTTGACTGTTTCCAAACTATTCCATGGAAAAAGTTTGACTAATCACTACATGTTAAAAGAGCAAGTCTAAGGAAAAAAAATTGCCATTTTTAGTGATCTTAAAATCAAGGAAAATGAAATAGAGGAAGAAGGATCATTGACAACATCAAAAGGTTAATTGTCCTTCAAATGTCCTCAAGAAAGTATAAAATAGGGAACCTTCCTGAAAGAAACTTTTTTCTTATGTTTCAGGAAAGAATCATATAGACTATATGTTGAGAAGAAATGAAAATAAAAGGCAGTTTTTACAGAATTATATATGTATGTCAAGTATTGCTTTGATTTATCTTGAATTGTAAATTTAAAAAATGGACTTTTTTTAGAGAACAACTGTTTGAAGTCATAGAAGGTAACATTCAGAAAGCAAGTAATAAGCATATATAACTCTGATAACTGATAGATTTAACATGCAGTAGTGCGGAATCAAATGCATGCTAAATTGCTTTGTAATTATGAGAAATGATGCAAATCAGATTGTTCTTTTTCATCTTTGCCATTATTTTTAACTTCGGAGTTTTAGTTCAGTGGACATAGAAGCACTGGTTTGACAGATTGAGCAAAAGATTGAAAGGTACAGAATTATAGATATTAAAAAGAATTGCTAATTTTTAAGGTATCAAAGATGTTTACTGTATGAACTAAATAAATAATGGCAGCACCCAGCGGGAAAGTATCCTCACTGTTTGATGGTTAGTTATTTTACTTGTGTGAGTTTTTTGTCTGGTGTCAAGTGAAATATTCACAAGCAAAGCTAGTCTTTTTACATTTGTATGTGTGTATTGACTTTCTTTTATATTTTTAGGCGGTCAAGAAGCAGGTCAAGAAGGAGGTCACATTCTAAGTCAAGAAGTAGGCGACGATCCAAAAGTCCAAGACGGAGAAGATCTCATTCTAGAGAGCGAGGTAGAAGGTCAAGAAGCACATCAAAAAACAGGTACACTAGACTTTAAAATTGTGTGGGGAAAACAAATTTTAAAGCTCTATGATCTGATACTGTATTATGACAAAAGAGGGAGACAGAACTAGACTGAAGATATTTATAGAGTTTAAGGAAACTGACATTTTGTAAATAAACCAGATTTCTGTTTATAGCAAGGCCTATGCAATTAAGATTTCTTTGTAGTAAAATTCTTAGCTGTCCTACTGCCTTTTTTCATTTCCAGTCAAGCACCATTTAGGATTTAGTGCTAACAGCCATTCGTCATAGTATGCCAGAGTTCATGGCAGACAATTGACTTTATATCTCTTTATAACAAACATTTTAAACTTTTATGTGTATCAGACTTATTGGGGTCTCTTATTCTATGATTTGGAACCAGTAGAGAGTAAAAGTAAGGATTCATAAAAAACAAACATTCATTTCATTTTGACTTAAACATGGATGTATTATTAATCAGTCCTTTTTAAAATCTAAGGCCAAACCCTTCAGAGTTAGTATGCCTAGTCTTGAGTAATACATACCAGATCATTGTTTATTTCAGTTGAGCCATCTTTAAAGTGGCAGAAGAACTATCACTTGAAAGTACCTAGATTTTAGAATTTTTTTGATAGTCCCATATAATTTACAGTATGTTCTTTAAGCAACTGTTTGCCTTAACTCCCTAAGCTGTAGCCTGTATGTCATAACTATTTTATATGTTCATTTGATTATGTAATTTAAAGACAGCTGGGTAACTATAAAATTTATCCCTAGTAAGAATATAACTCAGTTGAAAATTGAGGGTCTGTTATAGCTTTATACCAGGCTTTTCATCATTGTATTTTACAGAGTGAGTCATCCAGTGAATCATACAAACAAGCTTTCTTAATGAAACATGTATCCTCCAAAGAGGAAATAGGCATTCCTTCTCTCAAGAAGTTTTCTTTACATCAGGAGAGAAATAAATATATTAAGAAAGGGCCATGTTAAGTGGTGTCGGAATTGGCCTAATTGAGAATTTTTTTTTTTAAAGATTTATTTATTTATACATACAGGTTGGGGTACAGGCCAGAAGCGTGGGGTGGCGAGAGGGTTCACCAGAGACAGAGTAGGGAGCAGAACAGGCAGATCAGAAATACACTGCTGAGGGGAGCAGCAGGCGAGGCAGGAGAGGTCTGCTGCACCATGTGGGATTCTCCCCAGCTGGGTGTGTCGAACTCGTATGCGCGCTGCCAACAGCTCCACAGCGCAGCGCTCAACCACTGCGCCACCAGGGAGGCCCCAAGAAATTATTCCTAAGTATTAAATTCTGGTAGATTTTACAAGTCTTAGTGAGTAGCATGGTTTTAAGCAGAGAATGTTGTTTCAAAGAATAAATTCTAGAATTAGCAAATGCTTGGTGTAGGAGGGCCAGGAAATGAGATTAGAAAAATTAAAGTGACAGATCATACACAGAAAGTTGTGTTCATTGCTAAGTTCTTGTTTACACTGAGAAATTTGTACCTTATCCAGGAGGAAATGGGAATGCTAAAGGGAATGAACTGAGAGCTGATATTTTCAAGTTTGTACTTAGGAAGATTTCTGAAAGAAGGCCTGAGGTGAACTTTTTTTTTTTTTTAATACAAAGATTTTATTTATTTATGCATACAAGCTGGGGTACAGATCAGAGGCGTTAGGCAGCGAGAGAGGATTCACCAGAGACAGAGTGGGGAGCAGAACAGGCAGATCGACGGAAACACACTGCTGAGGGGAGCAGCGGGCGAGGCAGGAAAGGTCCACTGTGCCATGTGGGAATCTCCCCAGCCGGGTGTCGAACTCATGTCTCCACTGCCGACAGCTCCACAGCGCAGCACCCAACCACTGCGCCACCAGGGAGGCCCTGAGATGAACTTTTTTTAGAAAAGAGATTAGAACCTATTAAGGAACTGTTAAAATAATTTAGGTATCAGATGGCAAAGACTTTGAATGAAAAGAGGATGACCAAAGAAGGGAGGTTATAAAATAGAGAATATCGGGCCTGTGAATTAATTCAGAACAATAATAATCCTTAAAATTATATGTCCATATATATAAATACTAATCCTTAAAAATTATAGCGTAGGGCCTCCCTAATGGCACAAGAGGTAGTCTCAGCACTATAAAGCTATATCGGCAGCACAAGCTCCATCCCCAGCCAGGGAGCTGACCCACATGGCACAGCAGACCACTTCTGTCTCACCCACTGCTCCACTCAGCAGTGGATTTCAGTCACTCTACCTGTTCTGCTCCCCACTATCTCTGGTGGATCCTCTCACCCTCCCACACCTCTGGCCTACACCCCAGCTCTTGTATGCATAAATAAATAAATCTTTTAAAAAATTATAGAGTAGTTGAACATAGGTATGTACCTGTTTATGGGTGTAGGGACTTCTTCAACAAATGTATAATTGGTTACCTACATTTTGCCCATAGTCTTGGGGCGAGTGATGATCTTGTGGGGGAAGTGCTTTGGGGAGTAAAAGTAAATTTACAAGAATCTATAAAAAAAATTTTGGAGGTTGAGGTATGGTTGTGTCCATTATGATGGGGTATTTTTCTGATAGACTATGTGGCAACAGGAAAAAGAGTAAAAGGTTGTCTTGTTCCATGGCATCAGATGTGTGCTTTATATTGATGAGTCACTTTGATGTAGTTTATTAAGAATTTAGACCTGATAGTAAAAGATCTAGAGCCAGGGTGAGTTGGAAAAGTAGTAATCAGCTGAGAGAAAAAAGTTAATGTTGAACCTTCAAACCTAGAGGTAATTATTATACCTGGTGTATCACTAGATTTAGCAAGAAATGGGCCAACATACTAATTATTTTCTCACCACATGATCTACTTTATTGGAAAGAAGTAAGTCAGATTGTACATTTTTATTGTTTCTAGTGTTGTGTAAGCTTAAGCTATTTTAATATGTTCATAAATTATGTTCATTTATTAGAGACAAGAAGAAAGAAGACAAAGAAAAGAAACGTTCCAAAACGCCACCAAAAAGTTACAGCACAGCCAGACGTTCCAGAAGTGCAAGCAGGTAAGATGCATTACAAAATCTTGGCATGTTTTTTTAATTTTGTTTCAGAGAATATCAGTAGGTTATGTACATGAAGGTTTTTTAGTACATCAGTATTTACTTTGGTTTTGAAATCTGGGTTGTAATTTTTTTTTTTAAGCAATTTCTGAATAACCTAAAGTTTATCTTTTCACTTACTGTTTTATGGTATAGAAAATATTTGAAATAACAAAATTTAACAGGACTTGTTTTTTATGTTTACTATATCAGGTCACATCCTGATCTGGTTTTTTTCCCCCTAAACATTTATGTTTTGATGAGTAAAGTGAACGGAATTATTACATGCCATTTACTTTATTATAGTAAATTACAATTAAATGAGGTGTAATTTTTCCCCCATATGTAGTAGTTCTTTGATAAAATCATGAGAGGCAGTGCAGGTTCTGGTTTGTCATTCTTAGACTCATCATTCTATCTTTGACCTGCCATATGCCATATTGAAAATTCATTTTTAAACTTCACATGAGGATTTTTTTTTCCCAATCTTAGCTTAAAAAGAGATTTTTTTTCCCCTTTTTTGCCTGTGCTTTAATAGTTATTTATCATTGGCTCATTCTAAGTTAAGGCATATGCTGTGACTTTTTACTGATTTCTTACTGTGTGGTGGCAATATGCTACAATCTACAATCTATAGAGGACCAAAAAAATATAAAACATTTCTTTATATGGGGATTTTGAGATAGCAGTTATACATAGCCTAGCCAAATGTATGAGGTATAGGTAGTAAATATTTGATGAGTAAACTGTGTAATGTTTCACAGGACCATAGGGTCACAGAACTGAAAAGGTTTTTTAAAAAAAAATGTTATTGAACAGCTGAAAGTACAGGGACTTTTTTTTTTTTAAGATTTTTTTATTCATGCATACAAGAGCTGGGGGTGTAGGACAGAGGTGTAGGGGGTGGTGAGAGAGGGTTCACCAGAGACAGAGTGGGAAGCAGAACAGGTGGATCTACTGAAGTAACACTGCTGAGGGGAGTAGCGGGCAAGAGAGGAGAGGTTTGCTGCGCCATGTGGGAATCTCCCTGGCTGGGGATCAAACTTGTGCTGCAGTGGCTACGGATAACTTCATAGGCTGAGACTTTATCCCCTTGCGCCACCAGGGAGGCCCAGTACAGGGACTTTTGTGCCCAAATTAGATTATAATACTCATTTTGCAATCCGATAACTTCTGATTTTAAAGAAGTTGTTGAAAATGGAAAAAGCTATTACGCATTGCCGCATCTTTAATTGTTCAAAGCAAGAGGGATGGGGAAGGGGAGGTGTGCTCTAGATTATAAGCATTTTGATTTCTATGTTACCACTAATGCCAATTTTCTGAAATTTTACTCAAATTTTAAAAGTAATTTTTGTTATTCAGTCTTTTCTCAAGTTTAATATTTCTAATGCCTTGATGACATAATGCCTCTAAGAATTGCTAGAATTGGGGCCTCCCTGGTGGTTCAAGGGGTTAAGTTTCATTCAGCCTATTAAGTTCTGGGCAGCCACTGCAGCACCAGTTCAGTCCCCGGCCAGGGAGCTTCCCACATGGCGCAGCAGACCTCTCCTATCTCGCCCACTGCTCCCCTCGTCAGTGTATTTCAGTCGATCTGCCTCTTCTGCTCCCCACTCTGTCTGGTGAATCCTCTCATTCCCGCCCCCCGCCACACACACACACACCTCTGTCCTACACCCCAGCTCTTGTATGCATAAATAGATAAATCTTTTAAAAAGAAAAAAAAAAGAATTGCTGGAATTGGATTTACTTGAGGATCTTAAAGGAAAGGCATATCATTTTCAAAAGACATGGATATGAGTGACTGAATATTGCCTCCATGAGAATCTGACTGTATATATGCGTCATGCATGCACTTATTATTCGATTCCTAAATTCAAAATAGTATTCAAAAACAGAATTCTGTTGTTGGAGTTTCTGGTGGAGCTGCATCATAGAAACATCTGTTATGTGTCTGCATTTTTTAGATAATACTGTATTATTTTAAAGTCTAGTTTATTCATTTGTGGTTCTAGAGAGAGACGACGACGACGAAGCAGAAGCGGCACAAGGTCTCCTAAAAAGCCTAGATCTCCTAAAAGAAAATTGTCTCGCTCTCCATCCCCTAGGAGGTAAGAACGTTATTTTGATCTGTCTTTTCTGTTTTCAGAAGCTCTCAGTTTTATTTGAGTTTTCCTCTTCAGGAACTAAGTACTAAGAAGATGCTGATATGTTCCCTTCATGAGTTGAGACTTTTGTAATAAACAGTGTTTAAGACTGAACATTTTATTTTAGACCAGTACCCAAGTTACTGTAGTCTTCTTGCATAGATTGCTTGTGCATGGCATGTTATCAAGTGTTTTGAAGGCACATCTTTAATGTCCTGTTTATTTTATGTGAACTTGGATCAAGCTCTCCATCCGAACAAATTTAATACCTATTGCTGCACGTAAGGGTTAAACTTCTTGAATGATTCTGTTTAAGAACCTCTTTTTTAGAATATTTTACTGTCATCCTAGACATAAAAAGGAGAAGAAGAAAGATAAAGACAAAGAAAGAAGCAGAGATGAAAGAGAAAGATCAACAAGCAAGAAAAAGAAGAGTAAAGATAAGGAAAAAGATCGGGAAAGAAAATCAGAGAGTGATAAAGATGTAAAAGTAAGTCTAAAAACTGACTTATTTTTGTATTTGGGGTGGTGCTGGTACTTCTAAGAAGTGATTTTTCTTTGAAGAAATTTACTTTTATTATTCTCCTTGGCAAAGCAGGTTACACGGGATTACGATGAAGAGGAACAGGGGTACGACAGCGAGAAAGAGAAAAAAGAGGAGAAGAAACCAACAGAGCCAGGTTCCCCTAAAGCAAAAGAATGTTCTGTAGAAAAGGGAACTGGTGATTCGCTAAGAGAGTCCAAAGTGAATGGGGATGATCATCATGAAGAAGACATGGATATGAGTGACTGAATATTGCCTCCATGAGAATCTGACTGTATACATGCATCAGTGTCATTCCTTTGTGTGATTTCTTAATGCTGTATTTGTTCATCTCAAACTTAGATGTATACAGCTCTGAGTTATAAATGGTTATAAAGCTCCTGATATTGACATTAGTTATTTACACCAAAAATCTTAGAAAATGATAATGTGGGTAACCAATTCTTGACATGGTGAAATGTGATTGAGTAACCAAGCAGTTTTACTATTCTGGTGCTGCTTCATAACAAAAGTGAAAAGCTGCATGCATCTACAGCAGGCATGGATTGTTTATGTTGTATGATCTCCTTTATTACGTAAGTTCACTTATAGTATTTCTAGAATTCATTGCCGTAATAGAGCCATGTAGGGAATGCACTGATTGCATGTTAATTGTGGCAGGAATATCCTAAATGTCATTAAAATTCCAACATGATGGATCTACTTATGGTCTTGTTTGTTGACATGACAAATTAACATTCTTATAGTTACATCTGAAATGAGCATTGAAATAGATAATCCTTTAAGCCTTGTGGCTAAATTGTTGTGGCTTTTGTTTAACTTTGAAAGGTGTTATATGCACTAACCTTTTTTGATGGCTAATTAGGCTTTAATTCAGAAACAAGATTTCAAATGAAACTGTCTTTGACAGTAAGTAAATAGCATATTTTGAGGTAGAATTGTATACTTTTTCATAAGGTGTTTGGGAAATTTTTCCTGAAATAATAATTTATTCCACATCTCCATCAGTGAAGCTATCTACCTATCCTGAGTCCACCTATAAAAGAAAGTTTTCTCTTGTCCTGATTTTCAATTTTCCACTCCTTTATTAATTTGTTTTATTCTCAGTGTTGGAAAAGGGGGGTAGTGCATTTTAAATTGACCTTCATATGCTTTTAAAATAAGACAAATCTACATGATAATGTACTTTTTATTTGATCTCAAGTTGTATAAAGCCAGTAAATTTGTGTTACTGCAGTCGTAATCTTCAGCACCCAGTGATTCCATGTTAAAATGCAAAGTAGTTAGGCAACTGTTTTCTTAGTTACAGGAGTTTCAAGCTTCACTTTTGTGCAGTAAAAACAAAAGTAGGCTACAGTCTGTGCCATGTTGATGTACAGTTTCTGAAATTGTTTTACAAGACTTTGATAATAAAAACCCTTAAACTTATGTTCATGTTCCTGTAAAACCGTATTTGTATTTATTTACACTGTTGAATGTATGACATTTACCTCATTTTACAAATCAAGATTTTTCCCTTTCAATCCACGTTTAAAATTAGTAATAAGATGAAATCCATCACTATAGTGATTAGTTGTCATCAGAATTGTCAAAGTTGGTTTCACTTCTCTCTAAAACAGTTTTTCCTAGTGTAATTTTCTCATATTTGGGTGTAGGAATTGGTTCAATAAAGCAATGAAGTTTAGGATAACCAAATGATCCCACCTATACCTAGTAAATTTAT
This sequence comes from Scalopus aquaticus, assembly GCA_004024925.1. Taxonomy (NCBI): domain Eukaryota; kingdom Metazoa; phylum Chordata; class Mammalia; order Eulipotyphla; family Talpidae; genus Scalopus; species Scalopus aquaticus. Next base: position 41,639 of record PVIJ01003072.1, on the reverse strand, counting down.
ATTTTCGGTGAAATATAAATACCTTTTCTGGAATAGTATAGAGACTGTCAATGGTATATATACTGTATGATACTAAATAGTATATTCATTTATGAAATGAGTAGTGTTTTGAGTGGCTGGGATTAAGCGGATATTGAGACTTGGAATTGTAGCTTTTATCAAAGTTTGAGTATAATTTTTTTTAACTTTTAAAATTGAAATGTCATATAGAAAAGCAGCATTGTTTCTACAGTTTGTAGTAAGTAACTTTTTAAAGATTTTATCAGAAGGAATTTTGTCTATAGTAAGAACTATTAGTATTAGTCCTAATAATCACTGCATTTTAAACACAAAGTTGAACAAAAATGACATTTAAGCTTATAAAAACTTTTTAGAACTAAGTTTGAATCATCTAACATAACCATTTTTGTAAATCAAAAGGAAAATATTGGCAGTTTCACATGGTTTAAACCTATTACGCAAAGTTCGTTCCCTCACTTGTAATCTCTGAATACAAATACAACTTTTCAAAAAGGGATAAGAAATTTTTGACTTTACAATAGCACCAGAAACTTGAGATGCTACAGTGAAGGGAATTAATACCTAGGCAATTTTTCAGTGAATATTTTATGCACAAAGGTAAGGTTGCCCTGGGACACAGCCTTGCACACAGATAACCAGATGAAATCAAGTGGACTCTGCCTCCACACTGGATATTGTTCTGTATTTGGTAGTAAAAATGATCAAGAAATAAAAGTGTTTTGTTAGAAAAATGTTTGTCCTATTTATTTGCTTAAATTCATCAGAACTGAATTGCTATTGGCTGAGTCCAATTATGAATTTGGGGTTCATTCACAGCTGCTGAGACCTGTTTCTTACCCATGATTTTCCTGTCTAACGTGGGAGTGACACCTGGCCTTGCAGTGTATTTAGAAGTTATTTCTACTAAAAAAATGTAGTTCCATGTGCCTGGGTCAGTAAATGGTACTTGCTATTTGATTACGGAGTTTTTCAAAAAGTGCGATAATTTAATTCAGGGTGATGTTGACGCAAGAGTGCTAAAATAAAGATTAGGCTTGAGGTGGTCTTTGAAGTTTTTGTGAAAACATGTTTTGGATAACAGGCTTCCTTGAAGCAATTCTATAACGTAAAAAAATGTTGGGCACTTGGGGAGAAGAAAATCACTGGGCTACTGGAACCAGTAAAAACTAATCTTGGATTTGCATCTTAAAACAGGTTCTGATACGGGCATTATATATCCAGAATAAGTATCAAGATAACTTCCTTGCAAAATACCACCACTCTTCATTTGGGCAAACAGAGTGCTTAGGATTCATGTTTAAAGATTGATACATTTTAAGCTGGAAATGAGACTTCAGTCTATGTAGTCTAAAATCTAATGCATTTTATCCCTGTGCTATCTAATAAATGTGTCAAGAATACATGCATCTATTTTAGTTAAATGGAAATGTTACTAGCGTTTTTAGGACCATCCAGAACATGTCTATTAAGTCTATTAGCAGTAGTTTTACAAATTGAAGCTTAATTATTAAGTGGTAGATAAATTTGTGTCTGTTTTTACTGTTCTATGCTTGTTCTCATTTTCATTTTATGTCGAATTACATGTGAAATTCATTTAGACATTCTTTAGAAAATAACCCGTTAAGCCATGCCCATTTTTTACTAGTGGAAATATTCTTAATATACTTCATGTACAGTAGATGCTACAACAACCTAAGACAATTCAGAGAAAGGGTCTGATGCAACTAACATTCTTTACATGATATCCATGCAAATGTAATAAGGAAAGTGACATGTTCACCTTTTCAGTGATTGTTTGATAGGTCATTTTACCAGCATATTATCACAAAAATCAGTGTCATGATGTCTTTTTTATAAGCTAATTAGCTAAAGTATTATTTGTGCATAAACTGAAGGTCTAGGGATTTTCTAAGTGATTTTTAATATTACTGTACAGTTCCTCGACGTAATTTTACACAAAAAGCTACCTTTTTCATCCATGATGTTAGAAGTTAACAATTTTTTACTTAAATACCAAATTTTCAAAGACAAGCATGTAGGTTAAGATTACGATCTAATAGTGTTCAGTTAAAAATGAAATTTCTAATTGCACCTGATGTGGAGATTGAAGCCCATGGTGGAGGAAGTTTAGATAGTTGGAGGGAAAAGAATAAGTTGGAACCACAAGGATGGACAAACTCAGCTCATGTCTCGTTTCTGACCGTAGTGGCACAGGTGTCCTGCAGAAGCCGTGACTCTTCATCAAAGACCTAAACATACGTTCAAGGCCCACAGTGTGAACAGCTGAAGGAGCTGGAGGAAGGTAAATAATTGCAGATTCAGTGGCTACCTCATGCCACAGCAACCAGCAGGAATAAGCCACAATGTATATAAACAAAATTGCTGCTCTATATACCCCAGCTAGTCATTTCCAGTCTTCTTCAGTGGCCAAGAATTCTGTGGGAGGTACAGGTATGTTAAAATTTAAAAAAAAAAAAAAAACCTTTAAAGGGTTTTGTTTTTATTTTACAAAAAGTCTACTTTCAGCTAACAAGTCATTTTTACCTGCAAAACATGATTAAAATCATGAATGATTGCAGTGTACCTTTCTTTAAAACCCTTAAGAGATTGTGCTTCAGTGTTCTGGTTTTTTTTTTTTCAAAAAGATTTTATTTTATTTATACATACAAGCTGGGGTACAGGCCAGAGGCGCGGGGCGGCGAGAGGATTCCCCAGAGACAGAGTGGGGAGCAGAACAGGCAGATCAGAAGTACACTGCTGAGGGGAGCAGCGGGTGAGGCAGGAGAGGTCTGCCGCACCATGTGGGATTCTCCCCGGCCGGGCGTCGAACTCGCGTCGCCGCTGCCGACAGCTCCACAGCGCAGCGCTTAACCGCTGCGCCACCGGGGAGGCCTGTGCTTCAGTGTTTTTAGGTGCCGTGGCACAAGTGAAATTGTAATTCTACATACCATAGGTGTCGTGGCTCTAGAAGTAGTATTCCAAAATAAGCTACAACAATTTAAAAAGTTCATCACTACATACTACTATAGGGATGGTCACATGATTTATAATGTGTAATAATACTTGACATGAGAGTTTTAAATGGCAAGATGTTGCCAGAGATGTATAATAAACGGTTTTGCAAAAGATTTTGCTAGCTAATTCACAATATACAAATTAAACTACAGTATAAACTTTTACCAAGTTTCATTGTTAGTTTTCTTTGAAAGATTCCAAATACAGTAATTTTGGTAAAGATGCATTTTGTTAATTTTAGAAAGCATGGTTAAGAAACTTTCTGTCAGCATTAACGGCAAAGACATTGTACCATATTAATCAATAACTTTCATGCAATTTTAAAAGATTAGCTTACCACAAACACTTTGCCAAAGTCACCTATTTCTCTTCTGTATTGGTTACAAATAGAAATACCAAATAAACAAAATAAAGCATCCCTTAATTCACTACTTACTGAAAATATTTATTCCATCCCGTGTGGTCTTAAAACAGGATCTGTGTTTGCTGTAGACCGTGGAAACTAGGGAGAGGGCTCTCTAAATCATAATTCACCACCTTCACCCAAGGTATGAATAACACAATATATATGAATAATGTTATGAAACCCAATTTTATTAGTGTGAGCAGTGGGTGCTCAACACCAGTTCTAAACATTAGAATGAAACTTTTTTCAATTTATGTCAGCTCTCAGTTTCTCTTTGAAATGTGTTCTTTTCCAGGCCTTTATATCTACTTATAACAATCAGAGCAACTGTTTCATGCTTCTTCCATGGAGTTTGACAATTTTCTGTATATGAATGTCTACGGCAAATTCTCTAATTCTTTTAGGGATAATTTTCTCAAAGACAAAAATCTTCATCTTTTGATACCATACTGGTGGCAGGAATATTGAGCTTTCATAAATGGCCATTTAAGGCGACCATTTTTATAATCCCCCAAGTTTAAAGAGAGTCTTCAATGGAAGGCATATAGAATTTTATGGGCCTATATTACAACATCTAGATTTTAATGTGAGATTACACAATATATGATGTTTTGCTCTACTTAATTGAAACATAGCATATAGCTTCATTAACAGATTAGAAGACACATTTTGAAAGGTTTAATATTGTGAAAAGTTTATTTGCATTAATTGGCTCCTTGTTCTCACCATCATAACAGATAATGACATTTGTTTGTCCTATGTGATCAGATAAAAGACATTTTGGAATGGACAATCTCTTTCTACTATTTTTTATGAAAGGAAAAGATAAGAGTTAAAACCAAAATCCAGTGCAAAAGTTTTCAGTAGTCTTCGTACCTCCAGTGTACCCCAGCAAAATATTCACAGCTTTTAGGAAATGGATCAATCGCAAGCTGCAATTTACCATGTTTTATCCCCACTAAGTTTTCTGTACTTTATGAAAAAACCTGCAGTATATTCCTAGAAGTATACTGTATTCCCACAAAGTAAGGGAGCCTAAAAACAACAGTGATCATTGCCTTTCAGTGTGTAAAACCTCACATAATCATTGACAGAAAAATTCAATCTCTACAAGCATTCCCAAAATAATAGGGATCAATTTCTACTCAATAAACCTAGTCTGGGTTTACCAACTCTTTCCAATTCAACAGACCCACATAAGGAAGTAAGTGGTCTTTGAATTTTTAACTATGATTACTTTGTGTCATTATAAAATGTATTAATAAATCGTCAGCATATGCAATGTAGTATGTATCAGTATGGAGATGCAGCTTAAAAGATGTATATTATAAAAAACTTATGGTTGATGCTTTGGATTTTTAAATAAACCATCTCTTCAATAAAGATTTCTAAATTCATTCAAATTATTTAAAATCCTGGAAAATATTTAAACTACTGGTCACTCTAAAAAACTTGACAGATGCATTCTGACACATTTATCAAGATACATTATAAAAAACATTTTTTTTTAACTAAGCTCTTTAATACAGCATAACATTTTATGACTGTTATTCTTCTTAATTTATTTTCATTCTTGGACCTTCAAACCATCTTGGAATAAACATGAAAATTTCAAGTGCAAAAATGAGTAATGCATGATTTTAACACTTTGCAGATAATTAAAATCAATAAATCTTTTGATACTTAAAAAAATAAACTGGAAATGTCAATCTTATTATGTTTCTGGAATTTAACTTGTAACAAATATATTCTGTTAACATATAAAATGTTTTTTATCTTACTTTGAAAGCATTAAATATGTAGGGATGTTCAAAATATGTGGGTTGTTTTTTTTTAAAACTGACACCAATGCATCCATATCCCACCAAAAACAAAATAATTAGAATGATGTACACATATTAGGAAGCAAGTTTAAAAATTTGGAATATTTTAAAGTGCTGAGATTTGGAAGAGGACTGTCTTTAAGCATGCTAACCATACCTTATCATGAACACAAAAAAGATTTTAAACTCAAGTTTAGAAAAAAAAATAGAGGTTCTATGAAAGGAAGATTAGTAACAAACATTTTCCATTGAAGAAAGAATTCAGGTAAAAACAAATAGCACCACAATGAAATGCACTAAGGTGCTAAAGGAGGTACCTTATTCCCTGCAGTGTGAAGCTCCTCCTGAAATGTATTGCAACATATAAACACAATTGTTTAATGGTTACCATTTGGTTCATTCATCTACAGAAAACTGCATTCCTTCTAGTTCATTATATTGAATAACATTCAAATTACTGAACTATACATAATGTTACATAATTTACATTTTATGAAAACAAACTTGAAGGAATATTTATAAATGTCACCTTGAATATAAGATGACAAGTTTAAAAGGGCTTCGTATCTCTTAAGACATTTAATTTATGTTAATGGTCCAGGAGTGTTTTAGATATAGATATAGATATATTTATATGCATATATATTTCAACAAGAAGTGTAAAAATTTTTAAAAACAAATCACAGCACTCATAGCTGTTTTACATAAGAAGGACTTAGGTTCATTAAGGTGTCAAACTATTACACTCATAATATGTATATTTTTTTAAAAGACTGAAAATGGCACATCAGGAAACTTGCTGAAATTCTTATTAGAGGCCCATTGCATTATATCATATTACTGATGTGTCAGTTCAATGTGTCGTTCCCTTTTCTTTGTTGAAGACATTTGTCCCTTCTATTTGGATCCACTGCTGGGGTCTCTGCATTCTCTTGTTTTTCTCTGTAAGATGGCATCATTTTCCACGTCAGTTAAAGATCAGGAAAACGGCTTGGGTCTTCCTTGTAGTCATCAGGTATAGTAAAGATGGAGCCATCAAATTCATCATATCGAAACTCCTGAAAAGTCACAGTGGCTGTGATCGTAGGAAATACAGGTATATCTAGAGAGGACAATCAATGATAACATTATAAAATGAAATGTTAATCTATTTTAGACTAAATAAAATACTTGTAGAGATACTCAGACTCCTTAAAATATAGAACAACATTCCTGGAGAGGCAGACAAACCCTAAAATAGGTCTAATACTGGATATGTGTGTTTGGGAGAGGAGTTTGATTACTGGTAAGGAAAGTTAGCAAAGTGTCATAAATTACATCACAAACCCATTGCTTCTCAATCTTAAGACAACAATTCCAAGATTCCAACATTCCTTTTTTATCTTTTTCTTGGGGGGTAAGGGACATCTACATTTGTGCTTTTTGCATTCTGACATATTTTCTTCAATTTTAAATATATATATACATACATATTAATCTGATTCGGAGTTGGTTTATGGTCATTCTAACAAATGAAATACATCAATCCTTTTTTTGATTTAAAACACCAATAATCTATCACAAGTATACGGGATGAAAAGTCTCATTAGATTTAAAATAATACCATACCACCAGTATGTGACCAATATGTAGTCAAATATTCTAGATTATATTTCTGATTGAAATTCTGAGTAAAATCTGACATTAAAAATGGGCAAGTACTTTAATCACTCTCTTTAGCTTTCTACCAAATATGTTATGGGAAAAATATAAATCATAAAACCTAGGTTCTGATTCCTACAAGTCATTTAACTTTATGGGCCTCAGGGATTACAATTACAAAATATTCTCTAAACCGTCCTTAAACTGAAACTGAGTCTGAGAGTTGTATCTGTATAGAATAAAGGCATTCAGTAAATTAAGTTGACTTGAAGGTTAGAAACATATTGTTTTATTGCAGAAAGTATATTTCCATGAAAAAAAAAGTAGAAATCAACATAAGGACAAGAATTTCCAGTTATCTCTGGGGAAAAAATCATCTATTTTTCGTATCTGCTAAGTGAAGATGCTGTTCTATTAATAATTCAGGGACCAGGAAACGAAAGTCCGTTGTCTAGCCTGTTTTTGAAGGGCCCATGGTAACAAAAAAAAAAAAAAAAAATATATATATATATATATATATATATAAATGGTTAAAAAATAAGAACGTTTGTGGTTATAAAATTACATGAAATTCAAATTTCAGTTTCCATAAGTATAGTTTTATTGGAACACAGGATGTACTTTGTTACTTATTATCTGTAGCTACTATCACTTTCCAACAAGTGCTGAGTAATTGTGACAGAAGCCATATGGTCCACAAAGCCCAAAATATTTACAATCTTTCTGGAACAGTTTGAAGATCCTTGTTTTGGGCATTAAATATGCATAAAGAGGGCGGAAAAAATATGTGTTTATGGAGAATACATTCTGGTTGGGAGATATAGACAACAAATAAGTAAAAAGTAATTGTCACTAAGTATATAGACAAAAAAATAAAAGCATGGCAGGAGGATAATGAGTCCCAGAGTTGCAGGAGGGGGTGGTAGAAAGAAAAGTTCCATAAAGTCATCTTTCAGGAAAGACCTGAGATAAGAACAAACCAAACAGCCTCCTGGAGGAAGAAAATACCAAAGTAAAGGGAACAATGAGCACAAAAGTCCTAAAAGTAAAATCTCTGGTTCTTTATGGGAACAGCTAGGAGCCAGCATAGCTGCAGTCAAGGTAGTGAAGGCAAGATGAGGTGAAGTCGGAGGACAAAAAGGCAAATCAGGTGAAGTATAGACAAGAAAAATCCTTTGATTTTTATTCTGAATGTGATGGAAACCCAGTAGACAATTATGAACAAGTAGCAACATTTTCTGGCTTAAATTTCAGTAGTTGTAATGAGAATATAATACAGGATGATAAGAATAAGAGGGCAGATATGCTCCCCAAGGAGCAGCCAGAGTAGCAGGAATAAAATCAAGAGAGAACCCCACTTCGTGGCCTCCTTGATGGCCTTAGGAGTTCAGTGTCAGAGCTATCACCATAGCTTGAGTTCGAACCTGGTCAGAGAGCTGACCCTCATGGAGCAGCAGACCTCTCCTCTCTCACCTGCGGCTCCCCTCAGCTGTGTATTTCAGTCAACCTGCCTGTTCTGTTCCCCACTCTGTCTGGTGAATCCTCCCACCACAACGCCACCCCCACCTCTGCCTACACTCCAGTTCTTCTATGCAAAAAAAAAAACAAACAAAAAAACCTACTACAGATTCTGTAAGAAGAAATTTGAAGAAATTTCATTCATTGGCACAAGGACTCCTCAAAACTAGTCAAATCTTAAAGAGATTAAGAAAAAAGAAAAGTGTTGAGCAGATTTAACACGACTATAAATAATAAACATAGGAAGCATGAGCAGCCGGGTTCTTTCTAGTTTTTGGCTATTACAAATAAAGTTGCTGTGAATGAATGTTTGTGTACAGGTTTTCGTGTGAACATAATCTTTATTTTTCTGGGATAAATGCCCAGGCGTGCAATTGCTTGATGATGTGGAAATTGGACGTGAAGTTTTTTTAAAGCACTCCTAAAATGTTCTCCCAAGTTGATGTACCATTTTACATTATCACCGGTCATGTATGAGTGACCCAGAATCTCCACTTCACACACATTCGTCATTATCACATATTTTATTTTTGTCTTTCTGGTAGGAGTATAGTGACATCTCATTGTGATTTTAATTTGCATTTCCCCAAGGGCTAGCTAGCAATATTGAACATTGTTCTGTGACTTATTTTCCATTTACATATTCTTTTCAGTGAAATGTCTCCTCAGCTACTTTGCCCTTTAATAACTGACTTGTTTTGCTATGGATCAGTTTTAATAAGAGTTCTGGTGTTAGCTTATTCTTAACTAGGTCTTTCACAGAGCAAAAGTTTTTACTTTAGGTGAATTATTTTGTCTCTTAAATACAATACCTAGAAGGAAATTCAATACTTGAACTATTTTCTTTCTACAGAAAAATGCAGTGGGATTTGAAGCTTCTGCAGAAAGATTCACATAATGATCGCTAACCAAAGCACAAGTACACAGTTCTTGATTAGTCTCATATTCTAAACATTTTTGCAGAGATCTTACAACTATTTTCTTCAAGTAGACATTGGGTTACCAGTGCTTTTTCATCACAAAGGGAATCTAGAATAACATTTTGTAAAATTATTTTTAAAATCCATTTCAGTACAAAATGTTATTGTCAAGTTTGGTTAGTTGAAAGGATCAGATCTAGAATACAAAGAATAAATATTTCATACGGAAGCCCTGAGTGCTATCTCTCTAAATAAATTTGCCACTACTTCAATGACTGGAGATTTTGTGGAAAGTGAACTAAATCAGGGACAAAAGATTATCTCTAAGACATTGAATGCCTCAATATAAAATTATTAGCCTGATGCTGATTTCTCAGAAACTCATAAATACATAGAGATCTGTCATTTTAGTTTGGCATAATTCCAAATCATCCCCCGAACCCCCTTAGAAAAAAGAAAAGATCAGATCTAATTTTTAAAAATGAAAGCATTATTTCCAGAAGTAAAGAATTTTGGTCTAATTATTTGGAAATGCTAAATTAGCCTTTTAAACTCTTCAAGCACCTTTTAATAGTCTCATTCCCAGTTTTCTGGTATGTTAGGAAGATGTATGAAAATGAGTTTACTCTTTCTAAAGGTCAATGCTTAAGACTAAATTAACCTTAAAACATAAAAGACTGAAAAATAAAATGTATGAGTACTACTTTATCCATAAATGACTCCAGAAACATTCTCACACTACAGAAACCATTCTCACTGTACAGAACCTCAGTGTACTAAAAATTTGGACTAAATCCAGTCTTCCTATTCTACATTAAATACATTTTTACAATGCATCACAGATTCACTTATACCGTCTTTTATGAAATGTATGTATATCTCTTATATTTAACTTAAATCAACTAGAATTAGATCTCCCATCAGGTACTTTACATTTTGAAAAAAACATGAATATTGGTACATGTCATTACAAAAAACTTCCTAAAAATGTAAACAACCAGGAAGTCCATTTTCCTTCAAAGCATATTTCTTATTAAACTATATTTCTAATAGACACTGAAATTACATGCAAATTGTTCTTACCTAGTTTTACAGGAAAGCCTGGGGGAAGCTTCATCTGAACAAATTCTCTAAGCTTGTTAAAGTGCTTAAAAGGAGCTATTACTTCCAGAACATTCAATAATCTGAAAAATGGAAGGAGAAAAAAAGTTTTGTTTTCCAAATAGCTTATTTTGTGTCTAAATTTTATAATTACATTTTTCAGACTTAGAATTAGTGACTTCTAGATATTAAAGATGAGGAAATAATACCACTTTATTCCTCCTTGATCATTTTGTTTGCTTCATTATTCTTTTTACTGAGTAATAGTTTCTAACTTTTGATTGTGCAGCTCCAATTTCAGTTGTGTGATTTTTAGGTCTATATTTAAATGTATTTGAATTAAGCCTGAAGTTAAGTAAGGTTTACATCTATCTTTCTCCTGAAGACTACACATTCCTAAGTTCTGTAATTAGTCTTGATGTTTGTATGACTGAACTGCCAAATTTTTGTGTATTAAGAGTTCTTATGTACTTAGTATTTCTTATTTCTTGCAAATTTGATAAATGAGGGTTTCTTTTTTGCATACTTAATGGGAAGTTTAGCTCGCATAAAATTTCAATTTGTAATTGAATAATCCATATTTAATTTATATATTAAAATTGTATTTTAATAATGTCTCCTGGCATACAGTATTATACTAGTCATTATACAGTTACCTTCTGTTGTATCTTTTGTTTGGATAGATTTCATTTTCAGGTAATTTTTTTTTTTTCTTTTTCAAAAATGGTCCATGATTGCCATAGTTGTTGAATTCCATTGTGTCCTTTTCAATTTCCTAAATATGTAAATGTCATCATAGCTAGGTGTACTATCAGGTCACACTTCCTTTGCCTCAGGAATATGAATACCTAACAAAATGTGAGGCCAGGTTGTGTTTTATTCCTTTTCTGTCTAAATGTCTTTAGATTTATTAACAAGTCCAGTTGTTCTACAGGGTAATTTTTTATTATTATTTAAATATACTTTTATTTATTTTTTAAATTTAATTAATTTTATTTACTTTCTTCGATCGTTGTTAATTTAGGAACAGTTTTGATTTCTCCCTGTCGTTCTCCACCATCCATCCCACAAACCATCTCCACAGTCCCTTGTGTGCGTCTCTCCCTCCCCCTCCCCTGCTGGATGCCTCAGATCTATGGCCAAATTGCAAGTTTGTCTTTTTCCTGACCCTTTGTTCTGTTTCTCTATATTCCACATATGAGGGAAACCATCCAGTATTTATATTTTTCCTTCTAACTTATTTCTCTTAGAATAACCCCCTCCAGTTTCATCCATGTTGCCACAAATGGCATGAGTTTATATTTTTTGATTGTTGCGTAAGTATTCCATTGTGTATATATACCACAGCTTCTTGATCCAGTCATGTTTTGTGGTATGGTTTCCATAGATGGTTTCCATATCCTGGCTATTGTAAATAGTGCTGCAGTAAACATATGAGTGCAGGTTTCTTTTCCAATTAGTGTTTTTTAGTGTTCTTTGGGTAGATTCCTTGTACTGGAATTGCTAGATCATATGGTAGATCATTTTTTGTGTTTTGAGGAACCTCCACAAAGCTTTCCATTGTGGCAGGACCAGTTTGCATTCTCACCAGCAGTGTAAGAGTGTTCCTTTTTCATCACATCCTCACCAGCAGGTCTTGTTTCTAGTTGTTTTTTGCTTTTTTCTAAATAAAGGCGATTCTCACAGGTGTGGTATGTTATCTCATTGTGGTTTTGATTTGCATTTCCTATCAGGGTAATTCTTATTACTAATCATTATCAAATTTTCTTGGAGCTAATTTTATACTATAAATTCAGTTCTTAATTACAGAGAAATTTTATTCTATCATATTTTGACTACTGTTTTGGTTACATTTTGGAGACTTTATGTAAGTTGAAAACCAATGATCCTTACGTTAAAATATCTTTTCCTCCCTTATTATGCATAAATATCACTTCTCTAATTCCTTTTATCTCTTCTGTCACTGCATTCACTGCTAATTATCAATATTTAATTGTCAGCTACAAATATTTTTCACGGTTACTTCTTAACAAGTCTGCTCTGCAGAGTGCTACTGAGTGCTTAATTTATTTCCTTAGCTTTAAAATCTCCCTTTCATTTTATTTTTTCTTATCATTTTATCTTAGAGCAATCTTGTTTACTGATTTTATTTTCAATTTATGTTTCTCTTTGGCCTTTTCTTTCTGTTCTTTGATCTATGTAGGGATAGTTATAAATAGCTACATTATATAAATTCTAAGAAACCCATCTTTTCACATATTAACATATCTAAAATTGGGATAGTTCCTAAGATGGACAGCATCTTATAATTAGACACAATTTTCTTCTTTATTAGAATATAAAATTAGTGTGTCTTTGATATGAGGAATTACTCAAATTTGTATCTATGGTTAACTCCCCACATTTTCTGAAAACTACTGATCTCCTCTGATCTATAGATTGAGGGCATTTTATCTACTTTTTGAGAGGCTGCTAATTGGGAAATATGAAATATGTATAGAGTTTATAGGAAAATATGGGTCCTACTTTTTCTAATGCATTAGTCCACATTGATGGATGATTGGGTAAAGATGTGGCAATATACAGAATGGAATACTACTCAGCTATTAAAAAAAGAGATGAAATCTTGTGATTTGCTTCAACACGGATATAATTGGAGTCAGGAGAAAGACAAATACTGAATTATTTTGCTGATGTGGAATATAAAGAAACAAAGCAAGGGATAAAAGCAAACCAAATAGGGGCCTCCCCAGTGGCACAGCGGTTGAGTGCTGCGCTGTGGAGCTGTAGGCAGCGGCGACGTGAGTTCGACGCCCGGCCGGGGAGAATCCCACATGGTGCGGCAGACCTCTCCTGCCTCACCCACTGCTCCCCTCAGCAGTGTATTTCTGATCTGCCTGTTCTGCTCCCCACTCTGTCTCTGGTGAACCCTCTCGCCACCCTGTGCCTCTGGCCTGTACCCCAGCTTGTATACATAAATAAAATTCTTTAAAAATAAATAAATAAATAAATAAATAAAAGCAAACCAAATAAATCCTTGGACTCTGACTACAGGACTAAGATTATCAGAGGAGAAGGAAGTGGGAGCAAAGGGAAGAGGGGGTCCAATGTTTTGTGGTAGAGGGTTATTGGTACTTTGGTGGTAGGAGTGGTATGGTAATATATATTTGAAAAGGTATGAATTTGTACTCCTAAAACACATTAAGTGTTGTAAACCAATGTTACCTGAACTAAAAATAAAATAGTATTAGGTCAAACTAATAGGAAGGAACTAGGAAGAGAAAATTGCCTGGTGCTTCAACCCAACCCTGACACTAGTGAGGAGTCTGAAAATACAGTTTTAACAGTCAGCTCTAACTACTCACTTCCCATCCATCTTTCCAAACCAAATTTTAAAAAGATGAACATTTAACAAGTACAGATTTGAAAGAATATACAGAAGATGTTTACTGTAGTACTATTTATTATGACAATTACAATCAGAATTCTTATCAGTTAAAAAAGATAAAATAAATTATAGTACACCAATACTAGAAAATGCCAAAGAAAGAAGAAGATAAACAAAAAAATAATTGTAAAAATTCTAAGAAACTCACTTTTACAGGAATTTTTTCTCATAAAGCAAAATGTAGACAATTTTCCCCCCCAAATTACTCAATTTTCAACTATTAGTGAGGTGAAAGGAACTATCACTTTTATCTCTAAATTTCCACTCTTTGCTATATTGTTTTTTTTCAGTAAGCATTATTCACATGTATTATTTTTATAATTTTAAAAATCTATGCAAAAATTCATCTGGTTAAAATAATTTTTATTAAAGAGTTAATATTTCGTGAACTGGAAAACCCTAGGAGGGTGCATATATTATGAAAGCAATATCTACTTGCCTTGCCATTTCAAAGAAGTATAACATACACTTAGATTTAAATATAGCTTTTAGGATTTGATAGTTTCTTTCATAACCATCATAGTAACAAACTTACAATTCAATTCTCAAGGGAAATTCCTGGCTCATGGCTATTGTGGCTTTAAATGTTTTCTTACTCTCTTTGCACACCAGTTCTCTACCCAGATGAGGAGCTCTAAAATGAAAAGGAAAAAAAAAAAAAAGGAAAGGGAGGGGAAGAAATACAAAGAAGGAAGGCAAAAAGGGAGAGAGGGAAGGAAGAGAGGAAAAAAGAAAAATATTAGGAAACTTTTCTCACATGCATCATCTTCCTAAAAAGAATCTGTCATCTTCCAATGGCATGCATAAATATTTCAAATTTTCTTACTCTGAGTATCAAATTAAAACTATATAGAGTGAGTGAAATGTATATAAGAAATGAGACATGGGAAACAAACAAAAAATCCAACAAAATAGCAAAGTACATATGGTAGTGGACTATGGGTGCTTTGGTGGTGGAAGAACTAGGGTGACATCACCATGAGGGATGAAATCATATATTGTTCAAAAATTAACAACGATGTAAAAAACAAATACTACATTTAAAAATCAAAGAAAAAATTAGCGAAGTGTAAACATTCAGAAAAAATTATCAAAACTCAACAAATTTCACATTGAATATAATTTTAATAATCACTATTTTGGGGGAAAAAGCATTCACTATAAAAGACAATTTCAAAATATCTTGGGATATCTTTAAAAATTACTTATTTAATTCAATCTTTTACTGTCTGCAGTTCTCAGCAAATATCAATACATAAAAAGTGATGACAAGAATGAGCTCTATATTAACTATAGAATATTTTAACATGGAAACATTTTGAAGAAATTAGAAAAGGTTAATAATAAACCTTTCAATACAAAAAAAATAGTAATTTTGACAATTTCTGCCTAAACACAGAGGATGATAATATTTTTACTCTCCACCAAAAGGAAGTATTTCTACACTGGCCTGTACTTTCCATGATCATCCAGAAAAAAAAAAAACATTTAATTATTCACTGAAAATAATCATTCTTTATTTCAGTAAATATTTACTTAATACAAACTTTGAGCTAAGTACTCTGGTAAATACTAGTAATTAACTTTAAGCAAGAGTCTTTGTAAGGATGGTAAGAAGTCAGGCATAGGCTGAAACAAAGGGATATTGACAAGAGATTAGCATGGAACACCAAAAAGTTGACAAATTATGAATGGTCTTATTGGCATACTGAAAACTCAGGATATAACAACAAAATATAAAAGTTCATCACACAATGGAAAAATCAAACAAGCAACTGCATTGGGTAATTCCTCACTTTCTATTTCCTTAAAACAATGTTCTATAGGTTTTTTTGATGTATGTAAATTGGTAGAAGAAATGTAAAAATGAAGGCTCTGCAACATATTTAAAGAATACATGTAACTGGGAATCCAGATTTTTAAAGATAAAAACTACTTCAACAAAATTATACTAATAATTCTAATGTAACCTTTATGCTACAGTCACAATGTTTTTAAAAACTTTTTTCTAAACACCAAAAAATTCATAGAGAAAACAAATACACACTTACTTTCCATTTTCAGCAGATATATATTCTTCCCATGTAATAGTGTTCTGAGGAGGAGGGGTAAGGGACTGTCTTCTAACCGGCTGACAAACAGAAGCAAAGGGGGGCGGAGAGAGAGAGGGAGGGAAGACAGAAAAATCATTTTTTAATATAAAACTAATACAAAACAAATTATTTAAAATACTAATCTACTTAATTCACCAACATAATGCTTTAAGAGGTTACTTCCAAAAGAGTTCCATGGTGATTTAAGCTCTATTAGTAATATCGATTATCAATATTTTTTCTAAATCCCAAATAAGTAGATAAATATCAAAATAATAAAATCAATTCACTCAATGTTTTAATCATCTAAAATGTTCCTGGCATTATGGGAACTATTAGAGAAGTTTAAAAACTAGCCTTTAATGTAAAGAGTTTACAATGCAGAATTGACATGGAAAAAAAACCACCATATGGACATGAACAGCGAATCAGAAATATAAATATTATATGATTAAAGGTTAAATGAACTTACAAAGTACTGAGTAGTATACAAGTTCAGAAAAGACAGCAATCTGCTATGGACAATGAATTGAGACTATTGGGTTGGGGCTCAGATTTAAACGAAAATAAAGCATATTTTAGACAGGGAGAATCAATGAAGACAAACACAAGTGGACTGATCTGTTTGAACTAGGTTCAAAAGGAAGATCAACATATTCATAAAGTTCAGATTTTAAAACTTATACTTGTATCTGTTAAATATGTCTGGAAACTACAGGATGAACTGGCAATAAGTAATGAAGGGAGTGACAATAGAAATTGAAAGTCACAGAGGAAGAACTAACAAGAAAGACTTGAACAAGAGAGCAATAAATTAAAGACTGATAAAATAACAAGATAAACAGTAACATGGGGAGGTTCCATTCAAAATATGGTTTTAGATAAAATGAATATAAGATGCTTAATAGGCAGCACACTTGACGTATTAAAATCTGGGATTTTGACTACGTTGGAATTGCAGCTTCACTACCTAGCAGTTGTGTGAATTTGGGCCAGTTACTTCCTATTATGTCAATTTAACTCACCTGCAAAATGAGAACATGACCATGCGCATCATAGTTAAGAGTTCAAGGAGATAAATTATAGGAAGAGATGAATGCCTGTACAGAATAAACGATTCTATAACTAATGTAATTGTTTTATCCTGGGAAGTTCCTAGAGAACAACTACAAAAGGAAAAGAAATCAGATCTAGAGACAAAGATTTAGAATTCTCTGACTAGATGAAAAATAAGAAGACAAAGAGATGGTGACTGAGTCCTAAAAATCATACACAGTCAGGAAAATAAAAAGGTCAGAAAGGAGTCAGATCATAATCAAAGAGGAAAAAGGAAAAATCAGAGCGTTAAGGTATCATGGAGATCAAAAGAAAGGACTGTTTCAGTATCATAATACAAAGGCTTTAAAGAGAAAGAAGCCTGGAAAAGGACCACAGATGTTGTTGGTTACAAGTCGCTGATGAATAGCAACAGAGGAATATGGGAAGAAAGGAAACTAGGCATCTTACTGCGTTAGGCGATACGAAAGGCAACTTCCAGTCTTAAGGAGCTTACAAAGAGACACTTAGAAAGCAGATAGTTATAATCTAAGATGATGGGAGCTAAACTAGAGGGAGCTAGAGGATGACATTCTAGCACAGAGAAAGGGTTTCTGACCCAGAGTGGGGTAGCCAAAAAGATGTGCCAGTCATAGTGGTACTTCAGTCGGGGTGTCAAAAAGAAAGAACAACGAAAACAAGCTCATGGAGATTAGGGAAAGTACACTGGTGAGAGAAGCGTGCTGCACTGGGAAACTGCAAATGCAGCCATCTACTTTAGCCAAGACAAAGGTAAGTGGGTGTAGGAGGGAAGGAAAAAAATAGTTTGAAAAGCTTTTGTGGATGAAGTATACTGTTTTTTTCTCAGGAAGCAATGGACAAACTTTAGAGCAATATAAACTAACTTTGGAGACAGTCTAATCCAATCACTGCTTTGCCATTAACTAGCTGACAAATTATTCAACCTCCTTTCTTCATTTTGTCAACTATACAACCACACAGGATTATTTTGAGGATAAAGATGGCTTATAAAATACACTATATGAAACAGTGCCTGATACATGGTAAGTACACCATCCATATTAGTTATTAAGCATAGGCTAAAATAGTTCAACCTATTTCAGGGAGAACACTCTGAGAACACTGTTTAAAACAGTAATTAAAATGAGAAATGAGAAGGGTGTGCTGTTTCAAAACAGAAGGACAGAAATAGATTCAAAAGAGCTTTAGGAATTTGTGCTGATCAGATACAGGAGTAATAAAAGCTAAGAAATCTAAGGACAAATTTCAGGTTGCTGATGTGGGTTATGGTAGTAGAAAATGGTGTCACCACTCAAGACAGAGAAGATAGGAAGGAAATTGTCTGATATATTTAAACATACTGAATTTTAGATGCATATGTTTATCCAAGTGATGGTGGGTGAACCAGTACAGATCTGGTGTTTAGGAGAAAAGACAGAACTGAAGGTATACATTGGGTAAGAGTTACCAATGTCCATCTGTTTACTAAAACATCTGGTATCTACCTACCAGTGAGACTCTGTTAGATGGCAGGTTGTCTACACAGTATCTATTCTGTTCCTTGTTGTTAAAAAAAAAAAAAAGCAAAAAATTCCCTTCCAAATTTTTGGCTGGACATTTCATACCCTAAAGATTTCTTTTCTAGTCATCCCTGTAGATAGCTCACTGTTAGCATATGACTAAATTCTAATGAAAGGCATGTGAGCAGTTACGTGTGCAACTTCTGATGGAGTTCTCAGAACCAGTTTGTCTTCTCCATCCTACTTACTATTAGGAATTACTATTGTTGCTGGCTGGAATACTAAACAGGTAATAAACCATTTTATACCATGTGGATGAGGGCCACATCCTAGGAATGGCAGAGAAATAAGACAAAGGTTAGATCTGAGTTTAACCCACAGAGAAGAGAAAACTCATAAACTCAGATTATTACATGAGAGAAAAGTAAATTTTTACCGTAAGTTACTACTACTTTGGAATATCTTTTAAGCAGTCAAACTTACATCATAATGCCAAATTAAATACATAAAATGGAATAGTACACATAATATTATGGTATGTAGCAATGGTTTATCAGAACAACTAGTGAGTTTGAATAGTGGTCAGTGACCCTCATAAATATTGTGGCAAAACATTAGATTAAATAGTGACTTGTGACACTGCAGAAGGCAGATACACACTAACATAACCTATAACTCTAGTGGAAATGATTAGAAAAGTTTAAGACTGCTGCTCCAACCCAGAAAATCAGCAAAGGCCCACTTCTACCCAAATCTCTAAGCAGACCACAATCAATTGCTCCTTCAGAACACTTAAAAATTTGTCTAGCCTTGCTTCTAGTCTACTGTGTATTTGACTACAACTGGCTAAATGTATGTGTGTGTGTGTGTGTGTGTGTGTGTGTGTGTGTGTATAAAATATTATATATTATCATAGCAAAGATTCATTTGCTAGGCAGAATTAGATAATATGGCATGCCATATAAGTATATTCTTTAGGTAATAAGCTTTTGTAAGCAATTTATATTATTTCCAATAGAATTCTTTCTAAACTGTACATTATACATTCCCCATTTTAGTAAAGAGATGATCATGAATCTAATTTAAACTTTTATTGAGCATTTACCTCATCCCTATGAATATCTATTAAAATATTTTTCCTAATTTATTGTAATTGGTCATTTGATACATTCTGACACTTTAGCTAAATCCTTCAGTGTTCCCTCTATATTGCTGCCATAGCTGTCTGATTAAACAAGACATAAAGGCTGTAACACCAGACACCAGATGGCTTTCTAATTTTAATTCTCCTAACCAACAGGCTCTATAACTGAAATGCCATCAAACCGTTCCTTCATAATCAAATATAAAAATTCTAAAGCTTGTTTTCCTCGAAGCATAAAAGAAATATTTCTTTTTAATTTATTACTAGGATTGCTAATATTCTAATATTTTAAATGGCAAAGGTTTCTGGAAGTTAAAGATATTCATGTATTTTTAAAATCTAGGTATTCCTATTTAGATTTCATATATTTAAAACTTTACATGTTAATTTATATATACCTTTCCTAAAAAGCTTATTATGTAAGTTTAAGAGAATTGTATTCCTAAAATTATCTACAAAATGCATACAAGTATTTCTTATCTTCTTTAATGCCCACTGTTGAATACATGTAAATTAGTATCAGTTCCATGCTGCTTTCCATGTTAGTAAATTCTGTCTCTATGAGGGAAAAAAATAAGAAGTTAATTTGTACACTTTTCTACAATTAGACTTATCAATTCTATGTTCTTGCACCCTGAACCTTACCTGATTCAACCAAATCAAATTTTATGTATGGATGGATATATGATAGGATTACTATTTTCTTAAATTTCTTCTAAATATTTATAATATTTATAATTAAACTCCAAAAAGATTCTCAAATGTAACTCTTCAGTTCTTCCCTATCAAAAGCCCAAACAATATATAAGGAGATATATATTTTTATTATAAAACTATTAAAAATATAATCTTAAAATAATTACAGCATTAGCAAATAACAGTATAGAGATTACTTAGCAATTCTTAATAAATTACTTATGCCGAGTTAAAAAAATGAGTGATTTTTTAAAATATTAACATTGGTATGTTGAAAAAATACCTTCTGGGGAGATCCTATACTTCTAAAACATAAATAATAATGTAAAGCAATATTACCTCAATTTAAAAAAGTAAACAAGAAAAATCCCTTCGAAGATCAGGGAAAAGGCATGGCACCAGCTCTCAGCACTTTTATTCAATATGTAAGAGGGTGGTCCTCAGGAAAGGGGAGTGTCCCCATCCCCACCTCAAGCCAGAGAGATCCATGACACCTAGGGCTACAAATCCCAGAATGCCATCATCACCAAAGGAAGGATGCTGAGGACTGAGGGTGGAGTTAAGCAATGGTTTGGGCATTTAAAAACCAGACCTGTGAGCTTGGAGGGGGGCTATTGCTCGTGGTTGTGGATTGCCAGGATTTTGAGAGTGCCATTAAGATTTTAGCTCAGTGGAAGTGGTAGGACTCATTCACCAATTTATTCTTTATCTTTTTTCCCTTCCCTTTTTGTAAGTAAACCCTTTTATTAATTTTATTGTGTGTGTCTGCAGTTGAGTCTTATAAGTCCCTTTTAAGCGCACGGGTGAGAACCCACAGACAGGCACCCCATTTATATTGGGGTTGCCCTGTAACAAATATTATACTTGTGTTACTTCCCAGTGCCATAAAGTAAGAAAAACTAATAAAAAGCTCAGAGATATACAAGAAAAAAGTTAAAATATTTTTATTTCCTGATGCCATGATAACCTGTAGAAAATCCTAAGGAATGTATTAAAAAACTAAATAACTAATATATTAGACAAGAAAAATTGGAAAAAATTTGTAAAATCATCATTTATAATAGAATTAAAATATAAAATACTTGAGAAATTAAATATACTAAAAACTACATAACACTTCTGAGACAAGTGTTAAATAAAAGATCTAAGCAAATGGAAAGATATGCTATGTTCATTAAACAGATGATTAATTGTTTTTAAGGTATCAATTCTCCCCACATTAGTCTATGGATTCAGTGTCATACCAATAAAAATTCCAGCAGGCAGTTCAATGGAAGAAGGATAGTCCTTTTCAAAAACTGGTATTAGATTAACTAGATATCCAAGGCAAAAAGATAAACCTGGACTTAAACATCGCACCTTATACAAAATTAACTAATTTGTGTACTTCAAATATAAAATGCAAATGTCTAAGTCTTTGTGGGAAAAGAAAATTAGCAGAAAATCATAGTGCCCTGGGGCTAGAAAAAGAGGTGCTAGGTTGGCTTGGGCCGTGAAACAAAAATTGATAAAACTTGACCTCATCAAAGTGAAAACTTTTCCTCTCCAAGAGACCTGTTTATAGGGATAAAAAGATAACATGAGAAAATTACTGGCAAAACACAATAATCAGTAAGCCAGTAAGAAAACTCACATCAGGAAAAAAAAAAAATAGGCAGTTACCATGGTCTTGGACTTCCCAATCTCCAGAAGTATGAGAAATAAGTTCTTCTTATTTTAAGCAACCCATTCTATGGTATTTTGCTATGGCATCCAAGAAAAGATACTATCAGTTGAGTAAAATAAAAATTATGACAATAGTAAGTGCTGACAAGGATACAGAAAAATGGTAACTCATAGAATGCTAGAGGGAATGTCCCTGGATCTAAGGATATAGGCCCTGAGGGCCCACCTGCTCATGTACCCTTTGAGTGCATATACAAGCAGCCAGTTTCATTTATTTTCAAAGAGAAAAATTTATCTCTGGGAAATAAAGACTATGTTCACACAAACTATGTGCTTGTTTATAAACATATAAACTATATGTTTATAGCACCTTTATTCATAAGGGTCAAAAACTGGGAACAACCAAAATTTGAATGGTTAAACAAACTACAACATTTAATCATGGAATACTGTTCATGAATAAAAAGAAAGAGCTATTAATATATACAACAAATAGAATAAATTACTAGGGAATTAAGCTAGGTGACCAAAAAAAAAAAAAAAGCCAGTATCAAAAGGTTACATACAATATATTTGAAATGACAAAATTAAAGAAATTGGGAAGCAGATTATGGGTTGTCAAGGGTTGTAAGAGGTAAGAGACAAGGAGGGAGTAAAAAGGCAGCAGGTATGCTATAAAAAGGGAACAGAAGGATCTGGAGTGATGGACATGCTCTTTATCTTGACAATGCATGCCAGTATTCTGGTCGTGCTATTATACCACAGTTTTGCAAAATATCCACTATAGGAAACCAGGCGAGGCACCCATGGGCTCTCTCTGTATTATTCCTACAACTAGGTGTGTGAACCTATGATTACCTTAAAATTAAAAGTTAAAATTTTTTAAAAAGTAAGTTTTTATGTAGAAATTGATCTATAGATTCAACACCATCCTAATTAAAATTCCACTAATTTTAATATTTTATAGACATTGAAAAGTTGAATTTAAATAACCATCAAGAAATATAATGTTGCTATGGTGGTGGGAGAACTGCAGGGATTATACTGGAGGGAAGAAATCAAATACTATCCAAAAACCAACAACAACAAAAAAAATAAATAAATAAATAAAAATTATATTTAAATAGAAAAATATAACGTTCAAGAGACTGACACACACAGAAACTGTTTCCTTTGATTTCTGACCATAAAATCAAAAATTTAATTGCTTAATTTAAAGCATATTATTTTGCTCTATTATACAGCTATCTGGGATTAAATTGTTTTAATTTCAATGTGTAAAACTATAGTTGATTATAAAGTGCTATTTAAAGGCAGCTTTAATAATTTAAGAGCATCAGTTTACAAACTTTGCCCTAAAGAAAATCAAGTTCAAATATAGATAAATCAGACAGATAATCAGAGACAACTGGCAAATGGTCCATGAAATTCTGTTCTGTAACGTTTTGTTTCCATGTACTAATCCCAGAATGGTCTGCTGCCAAAATTAAAAGTTTGTAGCAATAAACACCAGCACATCAAGATCCTTTTTAAAAAGAACTTTAATAAAATTAAAATCACAATACAAGACCAAAGAAATGACCTTCTGTCAGGTCAACAGTGAGAGAGGGTAGCAGCTTTGTCAAAGACTGAGCTCATAATTCTCTCTCTTAATTCCTCTCCATTTCCATTTCCTGAGCATACCTGGAGATCAGTAAGTACCAGGAGAATTGTGGAAAATGAAATCTGCTAAGTCTTTATCCCAAGGCCAAAAGAAAAATGAGGAGTGCAAAGAGGATCTGGCAGGAAGAGGGAAAGTCCACACTAAACTGACATGAACACAATTTTAACAAATTTCATAGGGATTCTCAAACAGTGTCTTTAAGTAAATTAAGGTTGATCCACTCAATGCATGAACTTACTAAATATTAGAATATTATCATGACACACATAGTATTACCATCAATTAATTGGAACCTGTCATAATATTCTGTTAAGTTTGTCTACCCCTAAAATGTAGCATCTGGCACAGTAAAATAGGGGAAAGACTATTCAAGAAATTTAAGCCTCGTCAAAGTAAACTTAAACTCTTCAGGACTGTGATTCACATTTTACACAACTCAGTGTCCACACAAACACATTTACGTAACAAATATACCCTGAAATGACTATATCAGGAAGTGATAATGACAGGCACTGTGTGTGTGTGTGCTGTGCTGTTTTTTTCTAATATATTGATTTGGATTCTAATTAAATAAAAAAAAAAATGTGTTCCACTAAATTGATTTCATAATCTACTGAGGGGCCCTTATTTTGCAATTTGAAAAAAAAATTGACATCCAAATGTAGTGAAATGTTAACATTTGAAGGGTATCTGGGTATATAATTCTTTGTATTGTTTTAGTACCCTTTTGTCAGTCTGAAATTATAAAAATAAAAGATAAACTTAAGAGCCTATTCATTTCACTTTATTAGGGAATAAGATTAAACAGTCAGTTACTAGATCTCATATACCTTAGTATTCCCTAGTTATCCTTCCCCTTCCCCTTTGGTCACGCAATTCTTTGCATATAACATACATTTAACAAACACGAATTAAAAAATATGGGAAGGTATAAGCTAGAAATTACTTCATAAAGTCAGAGGATTGTTAGCTGGGCCTTTGAAGCATGAGAAGATTTCATTTGGTAAACTAGGTAGTAATAATATATGCAAAGGGACATGGATTAACACTGGGCTGCATGTTTATAAAAATTTGTCAGTAAAGACTCAAAGAACAGATTCACAAAAAATTACCAAAGGTTATATCACACAAAATAAAAGGTGGTAGATATACAGTAAACAAAACCTATGAGTGCACTTAAAGTCATTGAATGCCAGGAATGTCATCTCCCCGTTTCTCCTTAGAAAATTATAAATAAGGAGAAGTAAAAATTATACCTCAAAATTTTGTTCCATTATGTTTCCACCCTTACTCAAACTTTCCATGATGGCCTTATTTCGAAGGATATCTTCTTCACTGAGATGTTCTCTTCTTTTTCTTGATTCTAAAACAAGTCCATTCACCAGATAAAAGTCTGCCAGAAAGTTTCCTACTCTTTCCTAAAACAAAATGAAATATTTCAAAATAATAAAACAAGTTATGTTTGTGTTAAATTTTTAAACATTCAAAGTAATATACAAACATGTTTTTCCACAAACCTGTAACATTTAAGTAAAAACAAACATTCCTTTCGTACTTGGAATTTTCAAATTATCTTATAGTCTATTAAGTTAAAAATACATAAAATTATAAATTTCAAATTTGTAAAGAAAAAATTAAATCACATAAAAGGTAGTTAATCTGTAAATGAATAAAATTTAAAAACCGCACAATAATACTTTAGAATCCACACTTAAGAAGCACAATTTTATCAGAAAAATTT
This sequence comes from Scalopus aquaticus, assembly GCA_004024925.1. Classification (NCBI taxonomy): domain Eukaryota; kingdom Metazoa; phylum Chordata; class Mammalia; order Eulipotyphla; family Talpidae; genus Scalopus; species Scalopus aquaticus. Next base: position 16,168 of record PVIJ01003072.1, on the reverse strand, counting down.
ATTTAACTCATAGTCAAACTTCATGAGTAACAAGGAGGGATCAGGTATAATTCTGTTCCCATTTTATACACAGAAAAAAAGTGTAATAAAAAGAAATAGTCTAAGTCACATCAGAATTGCTAATACAACTAGAATAATGACCTGTTTCAATACTCTATTTTCTAGTAGGACTAAACTTTGAGTTACATTTGCTTGCTGCTTTCAACAAAGAAGAAAGAACAACAGAGAAGTTTGCTCACCAGTACAATTAAGTGTGTATAATATGGATAGGGAATAGGGAAACTCAAGTGCTATAAAGAACATCAAGGAAAGAGTTATTTCCTATCAATGAAGTCCTCCTTCAACACTAAACCACTTTTTTCATACCCACGGGTCGTCAGAGTTTTTAAAATCTTACTTCAAAAAATATGATTGGAAACAAGTTTCTCATTTCTAACTGCATGCAAATTACTTGGTCTCCATCTTGCTGCTGGTTTCTGGCACTCTAAAACTGCGTGTCCACTCTGCTTTTGGTGCCTCCTTATCCATCACCAGAAAGAAAAGCATTCTGCACCTATTTCTACCAACAAAATGGGAACTAAAGGCATTACTGACTCCCTCCTTACCTGTCAAAGACTTAAGAAGATCACCTAGATGCTGTTTAAGAGCTTTGAACTGCTTAGGAGTAGCACTAGATAAATAGCAGCTTCAATTTTTATCTTCTCTTGAAGTGATCCTTCTAATGCTCTCCAGAAGAACAGACTATAAGCAAATATGACTTAAAGCCAATAAATGTATTGCAATGTAGGATCTCAAAACTGGAAATCCTGTAATGCTATTTATTGCCAAATAGGCTTAAAGAGAAAAAGTGATGAGCCTATATTTCATAGTGAGAATTTGTGATTGGGAAATACTCAGGTGATAATTATCAGCTTTTGAAATCTTATAATGAAAAAACTGTGTTAAAAGTATGTCATCATATCTATAAAAGTTTCAAGTGCATATTCCCCATAATCCAGACATTCTATTTCTTGCTAGCTGTAAAACAATCCTAAAGACAAATTCAGGGATGGTAAAAGTGACATTGTGATAAAAGTGTATCCATTCATCTAAATGTCAAAAAATAAGACACTATGTAAACAAATTACGGCATATACATACTATGGAATACTATGCAGTAGCGGAAAAAGAGTGGAGTGGTACTACTGATTTTAAAAAAAAGATACACTAAAGAGTAAAAAAAAAAAGTTGATAAGGTACTTTTTGAAGTGACTGAAAAATATCCACAGCTAAAGCTACATATTATAAGGGACACATTTATATACATAAAGACTTTAAAAGGTCTGGAGAATATACAAATGAATAACCTTTAACAAAGGGCTCAGGGCAGGTGAGGGAAATTTTAGTAGGGCAGAGGGAATTTTCAGCTTTATGGTAAGGCTGTATGGTAGTTAATTTTATGGCGACTTGGCTAGACTATGGTGCTTAATATGATGTTCAGTCAAACACCAGTCTAGCTACTTACTATGAAAATATTTTTTAAATGTAATTAACATTAAATCAGCAGATTACCCTTCATAATGTGTGTAAGCCTCAACAATTAAATGCAAGCCTTAAGTGCAAAGACAAATGTTTCCCAAAGTCAAAACAATTAGGTCTCAAGATTGCAACATAGAAACCAGGTCCGAGAACCAGCCTGCAGGTGTCAGTCAGACTCAACATAACAGCAACTTTCCCTGAAATTCCAGCTTGCAAGACTGCTCTACATATTTTAGACTTGCCAGGTTTTACATTCACATGAGACAATTCCTTAAAATAAATCAATCCTTCTCTCACCTCTCTCTATGTAGCTATACATCTATATATAGACACACACAGCTACATGTAGATATCTATATATGTGTTTATGTGTATAGAAAAAGATAATTTTTTTCAGAGACCCATGACTAATATAAGTTGTTTTTTTTTTCCCTCAGAGAGAATGCATTCATGTCTTCTGTGCGTAATAAACAATATATGATTTTTAAAAGCTGTAAATCCTGGCTTTTACCTGATGTGGTTACTTATTCTTGACTTTAAAATGCTTCCTCATACATCTAATTACAAATGTTTGAATATAGTTTAAACAGCACTATATAAACTTCTGCTAATGGAAGAAAATGGAATTATGGGAAAAAGAAGCAATTTACTAGTGGGGAAACCTCCACTGAGATTTAATGTAATGATAGTGTTGAAATGTAAGCTTATTTAATTGTAATCATATATCTGGAATTCTTATGATTAGAAACTAGGTAAATAAATGTTTAGCAATCTGAAAGTGAAAAGACAAAAATGTTCAAGGAGAAGAATTCAAAAGTAATCCTTCATCATACTCAAAGAATAAAACAAGTCACAACATGGCTGAACTGGAAGGGATTATGCTAAGTGAAATAAGTCAGAAGGATAAAGAAATACTGGATTATTTCACTCATTTGTGGACTGTAGAGAAACAAAACTAAACTAAAACAAAGCCTAGAAATATGATTGCAGAATTAATGTTACTTGGGATAGGGGGTTGGGGGAGAGAGAGGGATGGTGCACAATGTTCTATAGTTAAGGACTATAGGTGATTTGGTGGTGGGTTTGGTGTGTGTGGTGTGGTAACATATCTGAAGAGTGTGAGCCTATTCCCTTAAATCATGTACAGTATTGTAAACCAGTGTTACTGCAAAATAAATAAATAAATATCAACTATTAGAAGTACTTTGTAATAGGAATAAAGATGCTTTACTTAGAAATAGAAATTATTCCCTGTACAATAACAAGGCAATTGACAATAGAAATCTTTTCCAACATAGAATTCAAATGCACTAAACTTTCTCTCCTAGCTTCCAACTCTGTAATCAGCCATCATAATTCCCTACCTGGATCCAAGGAGAGAAGACAAAGTCATTAAGCTACTTCCTCCTGCATTTCCATTACACTATTTTGGTGACATTAAATACTACACAATTTTTTAAATTTAGAATCTAATTTGAACATACTGTTTTATCTTCTCGAAAAAGCCATCCTGTTTGGGCACGTGTGAAAGAAATTGATTTGGTTGATAAAGTTGCAGAGTAAATATCACTACTCATTAAAATGTCAACTTCTTCTTCTGTTTCCATCTCTGATTCCTGGAGAGGGACAAAAGTTAAATATAACAATCTAGGTTTTCAAATTCATTGCGCTACATATGAAAATATCAACAGTGTTGATGGATTAAATATTATGGGTTCAAAAAAGAAAAGGACAGACTAAAAAATATGACGCGTCACTTATTCTAAAAACAATTATAAAGTTTTAAATTTCACATATCTAGTTAAGTTAGAATTATGACTAATTATGAATTCATAACTACAGGACACATGAAGTAGTACTCTTACACTGTTATAGATATGCAATGGAAACAACACTAAATTACCTATTATAGAAATATAGAGTATGTAGCTCAATTTTAAAAGATTACTTTAAAAATTAAGTTGAGGGTCTCCCTGGTGGCACAGGAGTTAAAGTCTCACCACCATCAAGATTGCCAGTCACTGTGGCCTGAGTTCCATCCCCAGTTAGGGAGTAAACCCACATGGCACAGCAGACCTCTCCTGTCTTCCCCATTGCTCCCCTCTGCAGTGTATTTCAGTCAATCCACCCGTTCTGTTCCCCACAGTCTTCGGTGAATCCTCTCGCCTCCCAAGACACCTCTGGCCTACACCCCAGCTCTTGTATGCATAAATAAATAAAATAAATCTTTAAAAAATAATAAAATAAAAAGAATTAAGTTGACAGGACTGAGATAAAATGTCCGCATGAAGGCTTTTTTCTTTAAATATAGATAAATCTCACTTTAATTCTTATCCCATCACTATAATTTGAACCTTTCTTTCCCAACAGTTCCAAATGGAAAGAAGAAAGGAGGGAGAAAGGAGGAAATAGAAGAAAGGAAGAAAGTGGAGGAAACATGGAGGAAGAGATGAAAAGAGTGAGGAACAAACGAGGGGAAACCAGAAGGGATCATCACTTCACCTGCTTTGTTAAGTTTACTCCAGTACTTAATACTTTTTTTGCAATTGTGAATGTGACTGTTTTCTGGATTTCTTGATTTTCAACTGCAACTGATATTTGCAGATTGATTTTGTACCCTCCCACTTAATTGAACTAATTTATCATTTCCATTAGTTGTCTAGTGAAGGTGCTAGGGTTTTTCCATGTACATTACCAAGTCATCTGCAGAGAATGAAAGTTTTACTTCTTACTTCAGTTCGCATTCCTTTCATATCTTCCTTTTGCCTCACTGCTCTCTTCCCAAACAGACTATTCTTAGTCCTACTTCCTGACTTTATTCATCCTGTTTCCTCCACAAGGAATGCTTTTTCCCTCTTCCAATCTAAATCTTTATTGCTCAATGCCAGATAGGATAGTACATGTATAAGCTAACTAAAGACTCATCAGTAGATATGGTAGTAGGAGATCTTGAGGATGATGTCCATAAGATGTGATAAATGATAATATGCAAAAAGGAAGTGATGAAAAAGAAAAACAAACCAAAAAAGAAAACAGTGACAAAACAAAATGTTGGCTTGATTTATAGATAGTCAAAAAGCTTTTTCTTTGGTTTATAGCAGGGAAAGGGGCATCAAGGAACAAAGAATAAAAACACAGGTGGATAAGGTTATTTAATGGTAATTGTGGAAAAAATACCAACATGGAGATGTGATGTGACAGAAGAAAGAGAAGGGGGTATAGATAAAGAGAGAAAAAAGGAAGCCAAAGAGTTAGGAAAAGTAAAAGAGTAAAGAGACAAAAGAAGTGTTCATGTTAAGGAGATTAAGGTGATCAACAACATTAAAAGAAGCTAAGGTAGTAAGAGAATGTTGAAAGGGAGAACACAGTTTCAACAAATGAAAACTAAGAGTAGTTGGAGTTAATTTAATTAGGAGACAGATCATCAATGAATTATGAACAAACAGACTGAATGGATTGGTCAGGATGGAGACCTAATGATAAAAATTATATATTTTCAAAAAGCTTACTTCTACACAGTAGTAAGGAAATAAAAGTTTTGAGAACAAGCTGTTTCAATTACACTTTATGCCTTTTAAAACAATTACACTGAGATTTGGTTGCATACAGAGACATACGTTTTTAAAACCAGTCAGAGGAATGTTGATTAAGACAACATGCTCACCTCATGGTGTATTCGCTGATAAACTTTTTGTTCATTGTCTAATACTACAAAAGATTCAGAGGGTGCCGCTTCCCCATTGAAAATGAAGCTTAAATCCCCTCGTTGGCACTTCATGTCAGTAAAGTCTATGAGAGTAGTGTCAAGCCTGTGGAAAATGGATAGATGAGAAACTCTGACAAAATTGTGCTAAAACTCCATAATAAACAGTGTTTCTTCTAAACTCAGCTAAAGATGCTAACACCATATTTCAAACTCAAATACATAGATATAATCTAAATTTATCTTATTTTAAAACACCAAAAGAATATTTAAATATATACCATTTTATCTATATTTCACTTTTCTAGATATATATATATACTTCATAAATCTAGGAAGAAAAAGATTGTTTCCCCATTGCTGAAGTATCTCCCTGACTATAATCTTGGTCTCCACAATTTTCTCTTGTTGTAGTTATTCCATACGAGTTACTTCAACTAGGATGGGCAGGAAAGGAAAGCAGACTTAACATTAATTTTTCCATTAAAGACCATGTTGTTAGCTCAGCAGGGTACATGTGAGGAGGACAGCAATGGATACATTGCATTCTTGGATTAAGGGCCGTGTCTCTAACAACCTTGCCCTTTTGATTTACATCTACATCTATGTCTTATGTCTAACCATCTGGCACCAAACCTTGCTCGCCATCAACTTGATAAATCTTTTAATCTACTCCAAATTCTTAACCTTTCTACTTGACTTCCCAGATTCAGATTAGCATTCTCATTCCCAGCATTCTCTTTGCCAACATCTACACAGCCTAAAAACCTTATGGATCATTCCTGTGCCAAAGAGTTTCAGACTCACATAATTGTATACTTATCATGATCTTTGGTAACCAAGACCTGACTCTGGCCTAGCCCAAAGGACTAGTCTGAAATAAATTCCATAAATCACTACTTACTGCAATTAGGGGTGAAAAAGTTCACAAGTACTCTAAAGTGTTTCAATTTTGCACAAGAGTTTATAGATTACCAGATCAGGATCTTTGTAACTGGCTCAAAACACAGTCCTTAATCTAAGAAATAAATTGACACAGATGTTAAGAGATGATGCTTCAATCAAGACTTTGAAACCCAAGTATCCACTCCGGCCACTAAGTTCCTAATGCAACTTTGAGAATTTAACACTTTGTAGATTTTTCCCTTCTCATTCTGGACAAGGCAAAGTGAGTAAGCATTTTTGCTTTCCCTGTACAGAAAAAGCTGAGAAATGGAATTTCACACATGCTACATCAAAAGAATAAATAGGGCTGCATAAAACTGGTCACCAAAACTAGTAATGCTTAAATATGAAATATTAATAATTATTAATAACACAAGCAAACAGGGAAGTATGATTATTCTGTGTGTGTGTGTGTGTCCCTCAGAATTAAAGCAAATAACCCTAAAAAAAGCAAATCACCATCTCCTACTTGGGTGTGAACACTGCCTGCTGTTTACTAGCTGAATTCTAACTCCTGGTCCACCTCCAGTGGCCTGCTGCCCATACTACTAACCACATCCCATTATTGCTTGCACATGTGGCATAAGGGAAAATAATCCCAGCAAAAGGGGCTCATCCCCTTTTATAAGCTATGGGCAACTGATAGTATCAAAAAGAAACAGATCATTTTATATAAGTGGCCCATTTGGACTCCAAGCTTCAGCTACCCGGGAATCCTAAACCCCACATAAAAGCAATGGACCTGAACAGTCATCTGTCTTTATGCCATCCTGTGTCAAAGTGGTGGTGGGTTGCCAGGGGTGGGGGCAGGAATAGTGAAGGAGGAGATGCACAGAGAGTAAGACAGAAATGAAGACAGACTGACATGGTGACATTTCCACCTAATCTAGCCACACCAAAAATCAGTCAATTTTAATTTATCTTTGATTTTATACTTTGCAACTGGAAAAAAAAGACATACATATTCTGCAAAACAGTAAATTTCCCCTTAGCCTATATTATCTGATTGAATTATTCGTCCCCATCTTTTTATTTTCATCCCTCCATTTTAACCAATTTGTGGTTTTATTATGTGTATTAATTATGTAATATACATCATATTATTTATTTTTAAGTCATATATATGTGAAACAATTTTAAAAGAAGTCTCTCGCATAAATTAAGAATCAAACAGAAGTAAAATTAACATTTTTTAAAAGTAGCACATGGAAGATATTACTATTCTCCCAAATTATCAACTATATTTGGCAAGCAATTATTAAACAGTTTTAATTCATGAATAATTTTTTGAGGGGGGTTGGATGAATTTTTTTGAAGTTTGCTAACATTAGACTGCTGAATTAGATTTACATACTTATCAAATTCTTTCTTAATTTTTCTTCTATATGTTGTGTATTTTAAAACATTTTTATTATGACCATGAATGTAATGTGCATGAGCACTTCCATAATTTGGAACATCTGAAAAGGTTAAAACCCATGAACTTCTTCCTGAATCAAATCTTGTTGCTTGAGAATAATTAACCTAGAGCTTACTTGCAACTAAAATTTATCTCTTCAATGTAATTTAACAAATTGCCTAACAGCTCTCATAAATATTTTTTTAAATGTCTTTTTTAAATGTCTGCCTTGTGACATGGTGAGAACAACTGACAAAAAGTCAGAGGACCTGGCTCAGTCATTAATTTTCAGTATGCTCTTGCAAAACTCACTTCATCTCTCTGAACATTCTCATTTAAAATATGCAGAGCGTACATAATAAAATCTTTCAAGATATTCTAGTTCTATACTCTCATATCCAAACTAAAATTTTGGAAATTTATAGAGAAATAGATATAAAAATTTACAAGTAACTTCTAAAAATAGTATATGTATATGTGTGTATATGTATATATAGAGAGGCATATTTACTGACATTATATATACATTTATCTATATTAATATAAAACTACAGATATAAAGAATGAAAAAGCAAAATTCTGAAATGAGTAAAATAAGTAGACTGCCCATGAGACCGAAACATGAATCTTAGTTTTATAAGGAGAAAGAAGAAAATTCAAATTAGCCATAAGTATTCATTAGATTGAATAGATGACTGAATAAGTGGATAGATGGATGGTTGGATAGATAAGGAAAGGAAGGGATGCAAAAAAAAAAAAAAAGGATAAGTTGGTTGTTCCTTTATGTGTCCCTTAACTCCTTAAAAAGTCAGGATCAGGGAGATGACCCCCCTTAAACCTTTTTAGTACTCTTTCATGATCTTCACTCTGTTTGCCTTCTAGTCAGTCTGTAGTTAAATAAGAACAATACCTTAATTTTAGTCAAGATTTTATGCCTCTGGTTTCTTATCTGTAGTATGTCTCAAATGAGGTTAAAGATTGTAAATATGCTAGAGCATGTTTAAGTTTTAAAATACTAATTCAAATGTAAGCTATTACTAAAAAAAAAAAAAGCTTCCTGTAAAGCTCAAGATTTTGTTTTTCAGAAAAAATCAAATCACCTTACCTGATATTGATACCTTGTTTGTATATTTTACATGCATCAGAAGGCAGAATTCGGGAAAGTAAAGGCACTGTATTTTTAAAAAAAGAAAAAGTAAAAAATAACCATCTAAAGTTCTGAAACAACAAAACTTTAAGCTAAAAGAAGAATAATGTAAACATTCTACCAATTCACCAAAATTATAAAAAGTCCCTTTAAGATAGTACCTTTCCATTTAAAAGAATAACATATAAAGCTAAAACAGCTTCAGATATCTATTATCTAATAGTTAATGCTGTATACTTCACCCAGCCACAAACATGTGAAGAATAGCAAAGACAATATAACACAACTCTTAAATATATATTGGAGGATATTATTATAGATGAGAAAAACAATGCCCTATGATAATTAAACCCTCCTGAATAAGTAACCAGATGGACCTGGATCCTATTTGATTCTTTAAATATAGTTTGATTAAATAGCAGGAAAGTAATGTGTGTAACAGAAACATTTTTATAATAAAACAGTAGAATTTGAGTTTGTATCCTAAATATATGATCTAGTTGCACTACATACCTCAATTTCAAAATCTATAAAGTGGAATGATACTACTTATCTGTAAATTTCTACATTCCAGTGTTGGTCAGATTAATATCATAAGTTATAGTTTTTTATAACTTATTTTATATTTATTACTTTAGTAATTTTTTATATTAATGGGAAAATAAGAGTTATTCTATAGATGAATACTTCTGCATAACAGCCTATATTACAAAAAAAGAGAAAATGTGAAACTCAATATTGAAATTAAGATCCTGTTACATGCATGTGTACATGTAAACAAGAGTAAACTCAGTGTTTTAAAATGGATAATAAATCAATATGGTTTAGAAAGGAACAGACAATAGTTGTTAACTTTTCAAAAACATTAATGTTTTATAATTATCACTAAAGTTATATCTAATACATCAGTTTTTTGAGATCATGAAAATTCATTTAGTCCAAAATTATTTCCAGCATTAAAGACCATCTTCTACACATTGTATTGTACAAAAATTAGAAAAGTTTACTGTCCAGAGAGAACATCAGCTAAGAGTTACCCTAGTCAGGGAATACAAGAAATAATTGTCTAATAAAATTTTTCCTAATATGAAATGACAGAAGTTGAAGAAAGCAAATAATAGAATTACTCTACATAAGTGATCAAAGTTCTTCTTATATGCTCACTAGCTGGAATTCAGTTTTCTGAATTTCTATTGATTACCTAACATTTATAATGAGTTTATAACTGTAGATATACACACAAATTCAAGAGTGATTGCCTTCATTTCTATTAGATTTCTATTGATTTCCCATTTTTGTTTATATTCATATAATTGAAATGTCACTTTTAAAATACTTTATAACATTTTGTTGAGCAAGATAAATTGACTACTTCAGCAATTAGGACACTAACAATAAGAGAACCAATTAAAGAGTCATATACTCAAGGGACAACCCCAGTTTACAGTCACCATGCAGGACTGAGGTCTCACTACCTTAGATGAAGAAAAGCAGGGTGAAAAATTAGTATTCAGGCTCTAGACCAAGCTAACTTAGAGTTCTTTTATTATACAAAGCTATCACAAACCACTTTGTTTACCTGTGTTCTAGGACATTTGGACTTCTGATTGATATATAAAGCATAATGACAAGGCAGGTTTATCAGAGTAACAAAATCTGATATAACATCAATGGAGCTAAAACTAGTTATATTTCTTTTCATATAATTTCATAAGATAATTTTTAACCTTAAAATAAGAATTGTGAAAGTTACTAATTAGGTTAGGAAACTTATATTACCACATGATTTTATAATAATTGCATTCAATATTAATTTCTTATAAGGACAAGTATTAAATTTGTTATGTAATAATCTGTAAAATAGTTATTTTTGCACTTACATTCTTGCATGCAAATATATTTTGTAGTAAAACATGGCATACTCTTACCCCAGCTTTGAAAATCCCAGTGAAGTTCTAGATAGAAGTCACCTAGCTGAGAAGTGAAATGTGAATAATTACTGAATGCACCTTAGTTAACAGTAACTTACATTTACATGTTATTTTGTTTTAAAAAAAAATCTGTTATCATCAGAGGTCTGTAGATAAGACTCTAATTACAATGTTTGGAGTTGGATAAATAACACAAAAAATATGGTTATTACATAAAACATAAAAATAACACATTATTTATCAACAAAAAAAAACATGAACCACTGTAGATTTTATAAGAGCATTTTAAATTATATAGGAACATATCCGAAGCTGACAGGCATTAAATTTGTATCAATAACAATTCCAGTATAACCAAAATAATAAAAACTATTATACAAATAATAACTTTATAAGCATTATTGAAAGTGACTACCAAAATGATTATTTGTATAGATCTATGGTCTAAAAATGGACTCACTGCAATAGAATTTTTTTTCTATAAAGTGGTAATACAAGTTTAATAAATGAAATAACATGTCATCATATGAGAGCTACAGAGAAAATATTTCACAAATCAGAAGCTAAATACTAGAGACTCTATAAAGGAAACTATTCTAATGTGATATCCACAAAAAAATTAATTCATGAGATCTCAAAATTTAAAAAAAAGGTATACATATGATAGGTCTATCATATGTAATCGTGGTAAGTCTGTCTATCTTTCTCCCACAGTTCTCTGAGGCATCAAAAAATACAGAGAAAGAGAATAACTGAAAATAAACCTCTCTCACTTTCTGTGCCAGCATACCCAGCTCTTAACATCATGAGGTAGGACAGACAAAAAGAGTTTTATTATGTAACAAAAATGCAAACTATCCTATAGCAGCAGAGCAGCAGCAGCAGTAGCAGCAATTAGAGAATCTTTCAACCCAAAGGATAAAGGAAAAGTTACTGACATTAATTATGATGTACCTCCTTTTTTGTTAGAGCTCTTCTCCAATTTATTGAAATCAATAATTTTTTTATCTACCTTCCTAGTTCAAAGTAAATAGTGCTTCCCATAAGATTACGTTTATACATTATAATCAAAGTATTTTGTTATTTTGTTATTATTGCTTAATTCAAGCAGAATTTGTGTCATTTCTAGAAACTTAATTATCAGTGAAAAAGTAAGACTGAATTTATTGACCAAAAAATGTTGAAAAGGACCGTGATAATTACTCTTTAGGTACAAAATCAGCAAAGAAATATAGCCTACCTCTTTCAGAGCTTTTAATAATCGAGGTCGCTTTTCTTCAACACTTTCCCTGGATTGCTGCTTAAGCTTCCTTAAAAGAGCTGTAACTAAAGTGTAAATGAAAAAAACTGAATAAAATTTACTAGGCTAGAAAACATCACTGGTTCATTATATAGAGCTAGAAGAATATACATATATATATATATATATATATATATATAATAAATTAACAATAATTTGGTAAGCCATTATGAACCCCAAGAAAAATTAAGAAGAGATGCCTCTACATCAGCTTATAAAATACTCACACTAGTTTTAGTAGGTTTTAATTATCAGTAAGGATTTACCCAACTGAATAAAGTCAATCTCAGTCAGATGATTCAATGTCCTATTGTAAAACTGATCTGAAAGAGCTCAACAACAGCAGAACTTAAAAATCCCATTTTTCCAAAAATGTAATTATCTCCAATTGTTACCAGATGTATCTGTTCTTGTCTCTCACAACAAAGCATGTAAAATACAAAAATGAGGGCTATTCTATTGTTACAGGGCAAGGAGAGGGACACACCCAGAACCCTCAAACCTGCCGGTTCTAAATAGGTTTTGCCATCTGCCGCATCAAGATAAAACATTTAAGACCTTAAGTGGAAAAGAAACTTTAATACAATTAGTGTAATAATACAGAAAAGACAAAGAATAATAGTTTCTAAACTAAGCACTCAAAGATATTCTTGAACTTCTGGCTCTCTATCCTGCTTTCTCCCTTCTTCTCTCTCCTCTGAAGAGGCACAAGGAACAGACACACATGTGAAGAAGCTGCACTGACCTGGACTGATTGAGACAGATGTGGGTGAGAGACCTGTGGGGAGGTGACAATGGCAATGTTGATCTTGATTTTAATTTTGCTCTTTTCCTCACAGACTTGTCTGACTGTTTCTGACCCTTTTCTATGGGTCCCTGCCAAAAGGTATTTTAGACTCATGGCAGGCTTTTGGGCCTTGCTTTGGGCCAATCCCATTTGGGTGGATTTTTGCCCACGAGGTGATGGGTATCTTTGGGTGCTTAGTTTAGAAACTATTATTCTTTGTCTTTTCTGTATTATTACACTAATTGTATTAAAGTTTCTTTTCCACTTAAGGTCTTATATGATTTATCTTGATGTGGCGGATGGCAGAACCTATTTAGAACGGGCAGGTTTGGGGGTTCTGGGGATGTCCCTCTTCCTGCCCTGTAACACTATTGTGAAAATAACGTCTGAATCTAATAAAACCTGAAGAACTCTGCAGTGTTTTCTTAATAATTAAACAATTGGGAATTATACATATTGCCTAAGTACAAACCCCAGCTGTACTACTTATTAACTGTGGGTAAATTAAAAGGTCAAATACTTAAATAAATTTCTATTCAATCTACCTTGCATTGAAAATGAAATGGACCTCTGTTGAATGAAAAGAACAGAAAAAATTCAATTCCTAGGTAGAAAACTTACCTTAATGAAAAACAGAAACCGTTTATTCTTTCATTAATTAAATAAATTACTACTGATGATAGGCTCTCAATAAAAAACAGAATATTACATAAAAATGACCAAACATTTTAAACAGATGGTTATAACTATATACAGTAATAGCTGAAAAGAGTTCCATGAGGCTTCACATAAAAAAATAACATCCAAACTTCCTTACGGAAGAAAAACAACCACTCAGAACACAATTATATAAAAGTACCAGTGTGTTTTGGGGTATCAGTATTTGCACTTCTGTATTTTAAGAATCGTATTAAAAATGATTTATCATAAATATAAAATTAGCTTTAGAGGACTTTCAAATGATTCCTTACATCTTTTTGTGTACTACCCAATATTTCAGCTCTTAAGTCACAAGTAATTCATATGTTTGTAAATAACTGCAAAAGTTCATAGTATGAAAAGCTATACTAAATGAAAAGTATTTCAAATTCATCACTGCACAGTTTTCAAATACATATCAACAACAGTAATTTATATTGCTTACTCATCTGTCTATCTCCATAGCTGATGGCTTCCGCCAGTGGGCTCCATCCCTGAGCATTTTTCACCTTTACTGGAGCATTGTGAGCCAAAAGTAAATGGGCACATTCTGAAATACAAAGAAGCGATAATGTCAAATAACATGCAATTTTCAGAGTCTCTAAACACAAAATAAAGTTCAAGTAAAACTTCAAAAAATATATAATAAACCTATGAAATACTACACTATAGAGGTTTTTTTTTTTATTTTAATTCTTATGCAGCTAAACTCGGTTGTTTCAGAGCCTCAGAATTTAGAAAATTATCTGAAGCAAATTAGATCTCTGCAAAGAAAAATTAGGTGCCCTGACAATTGTTCTTGATAGTATTTTGAGAATGTTTCCATAGTCTGAAAGATAATGCAAGAACCATTAAAATACCTACTATCTAATAAAACCCAAAAGAGGATTTGTATACCTATAATGTCAATGGAAAGTTCTTTATTTTTGGAAAAGAATTGCTTTCAAAAAGGATCAGTGATGTTTCCATAATCCCTTATATTTCTAATTTTACTTTTCTTATAGTTAAAAAGAAACCCCCAAAAGACAAAAATCTGTTTATGACTACAAGGACAAATGACAATCTATTAAGAAACAAAAAGAATTATAAGGTATAGACCCTTCTATAGGTTGATAAAACTTCTTTTATTAATTAAAAATAAAAAGTATGTTAACATGCAAAAATGTCTAATTGAAGCTTATGGGAAATTCACGGTGGGTATCCTACCTAAATTCCTAAATTAATGATTGATTGATCCATTCATTCATTCAATCAATCATTCAGCAACTATTTACCAAATGCCTATTTTATGCTATTTCTAAGTTCCAGGTCTTAAAAATAAGCCGTGAGAAGAAAAGTCTTGCTTCTGTATTAGAAGATAATACATAAACTAGTGAACTAAAAAAAAAAATTATATAATGATAAGTGCTCGGAAGGAAATAAGGGTGTGAATGACAGTGTAATGCAGGTGAGGAAGATTAGTATTACTTTATCACTATTCCTAGTTATAAAAGGAATATCTATGCTAGCAAGATATTTTCTTAAAATAGAGTGAAATAAACAGAGAAGCTTCACAGAGGTATTTAAGGAAGTTTGCTAGTAGTTATAAGAACGCATGTACAAGAATGTTTATTTTAGGTTTGTTTATAGTGACAGACATGCTGGAAACTGATTATCACGACGAAATGATTGACCAAAGTAAGTTACATCTATATCACTGCAGTACTATGCAGTCAATTTTTTTTAAGTCTTATCAAAAGGTCAAAGGTGATAGTTTAAAGGGAAATTTAATTTTGGAAACTGAGAATAATGACTAGTTATAACACATTAAACAAAAAAATAATTGATGGGTCCATAAGGACATCAAAAGATAAGAGAGTGCAATGAACACTTCTTTACAGGAGAAAGACAGTTAATAAATGAAGAAGAAATTAGAATCAAGTACATTACAACCCTAGTGTATAAATGAGATAGGCAATGTTTCCCACTGAATATTAAAGTCACTAGGTAAAAGAATATGTACTGGGAATTAGGATATTCACATGATACCACAGTAGCATCACAAGATTGCTAATTACAAAGAGAAAAATGTTCCTAACAGGGGTGATGTCTAGAAATCACTATTTTAAACAAGTGCTCAACTTACTGTATGTGATTGAGTAGGATAACTTAACAGTATGTGTTTCTTAATGTGATGACATAAAAAGTTCATAAAATCACCTTTGCACTATTCTTTTTAGATATGTTTAGCCTGCATCTAATCAAGTCTCTATAGCTAATTTTCAATTTACTAAAAAGACAGAGGAACAAAAATAACATCACAAGGAAATAATAAGGCAAATCTGAACGGGGCATTCTACAAATTAACGGAGCATGACTCTTCAAAAAGTCAGGTACAAAGGAGGAGAAAGGTAGGCAAACTTTTTTAAGTTAAAATACAAAGACATAACAACCAAATGACCCAGAGTAAACGTTGGGTCTTGGTTCAATATAAAACCTATAAAAGACATTTTTAGAACAACTGGAAAATTTTAAATATGAATTAGATAACAGATATAACAATATTACAACAGCTACATTAAACTATGTAACAGTAACAGATGTTCATGATACTTCAAAATCATTAGGAAGAAAGTGTTTTACGAAAATTCATTAGCCTGCTTAAAAATTTAAGAACATGTTTTTAAAGACATTTACTTAAATCTAGAACTCAAAGGGTTCCCAATCAGTTATCTGGAGTCCTAACTTTCCTAGGTTACT